>ML791162.1:133665-149766 GCA_009831015.1 Picea engelmannii
TTTTTTTTACTAAGTCTAAATATGTTTATTCATTGACAATGCATTTTTACGTGTCAGACATATTGCATTTGAAACACCACAAGGCTATGTGGTGCAATGGCCATAAATTTCACATCAAAAAGTTAGATGACAAGAAGAAAACCTATGATTGGGATAACTGAAATCTTCCAGGTCACTAATGTTTCCTCTAGAAGTGATATGCATCCAACAATATCTGAAAATAGATATTTTGGGTATTTGAATGACATAATTGAGTGTGACTTTAATTCCTTAAAGTTAGTTCTGTTCAAGGTCAAATGGTACCGGTTATGGATGAATGAATGTGATCCCGAAAGAAATTTTATTGAGCATGCCAATGGATTTACCATGGTTAATAAAAGGATGTTTGAGTTGGGTACATAAACTTATTTTCTTCCAAGCGAATGTGAGCAGGTCTTTTGTTCATATGTTCCAGGTAAATTAGGTTGGTCATACATTTTTAGATATGATCCAAGAGGAATTCTTGTAAAGTATAATGTACCAGAAGAAGATGATATTGAAGAAGGAGAAGATGCAGAGGATCATGATGTAGATGTAATGTCAGAAGACGAAGTCAAATAAGTTCAACCAGATGTAGATGAAAATTATGTTCTCTATGATGATATTGACGATGATATTATGATTGAAAATGACATTGACGATGATGTTGATATGACCAATTATTTCAACATCGATTCTAAATTGGATGATACATATGTAGAGTTGGATGAAGAATAAGATCAATGATAATCATCATCCTTGTCATCATCGCCATTATTTTCATCATCATCGTCATCATTATGTATGAGGAATATTTGAGAGAGATGCAGAAGGGGATGGGTCAAATGGAATTGTCATCGTATGCATTGTCACCTTCATATTTTTCATCATCATCATCACCGTCATCATTTTCATTGTCATCATCTTCATTTTCATCATCATCATCCTCACTATCATCGTCATCATTGTCATCATCATCATCGTCGTTATCATCATTGTCATCATCACCATTTTCATTGTCATAATTGTCGTCATCATCATTATCCCCATCCTCATACTCATTTTCATTATCATTCTCATTGTAATCTTTGTCATCATGGTCTTCATCATCTTCACCATCGTCGTCATCATCATCATCATCATCATCATCGTCATCATCATCGTCATCATCATTTTCATCGTCTTCATCATTGTCATCATCATTGTCAACATCATCATGATCATCGTCATAATCACCATAGTCATCATCATTTTCATCATCATTGTCATCATCATTGTCAACATCATAGTGATTGTCGTCATCATCATCATTGTCACCATGATCATCATTATTGTCAAAATTGTCACCATTGTCATTGTCATCTTCATTGTCATCATCATCATCATCATCATCATTGGGTATGGGGAATTGAGAGTGATGCAAGGGGGAGGCGGGGCCAAATGAGATTCCACCTTCACGTGGTTGGCCCTGTTTGGTAGAGAATAAATTATTCTTGAAACCAAGAGGGGGTCATTAAGGTATTCCTATTATTTATTTAATGATATTGTTTTTAGAGATTATTTAATGAAATTTGATGTGGCATTGTCATCTTCATCATCGCCATCATCATTTTCATCATCATCATCATSATCATCATCATCATCATCATCATTGYCATCRTCATTATTATCACTATCATAGTCATCATTGCTATCATCATCGTCATCATAATTGTCATCATCATCATCAYCATTGTCATTTTCAATCATCATCATCATAATTATCATCATCATCATCACCATTATCATTATCATTATMATTATCATTGTCATCATTGCCATTATTGTCTTCATCATCACCTTTGTCATCATTATCATCATCATCATTTTATCATCATCGTCATTATAATTTTCATCRTTGTCATTATTGTCATCCTAATCATCATTTTCATCGTCATTGTCATCATCATCATCGTCAATGATGACATCCCTAATCATTGTAACCACTTTACACCATATTAATATAATTACCATTATCATTCCCAACTCACTGACCTACAAAACCATATTATCCTAACCACTTATATATATAATACCTAATCCCTGTCTTTGGTAACTCCTAAGTCCATTAACCCCGTACACCTATCCCCCATAATTGTTAACACTTAACCGTTTACCCATAAATAAGGTTGGTCATACATTGTTAGATATGATCCAAGAGGAAGGCCTATCATCGTCATCATCATCATTTTCATCATTGTCAGCGTCATCACATCATTGTCATCATCATCATCATTGCCATCATCATTGTCTTCCATTTTCATAATCATCATCATGGTCATCATCATTCATCGTCATTTATTTATATTATAAATTATTAGTTGTATAGCTTTTGTTTAAATTGATATGCATGTTTGGGTATGGGGAATTGAGAGTGATACAAGGTGGGGGGGGGGAGGGAATGAACTTCCATATTCACATGGTTGGCCCTATTTAAATGATATATATTTTTAAAGATTATTTAATTTAATTTGATGTGGAATTGTCATCGCCATCATCACTGTCATCATCATCATCATCGTCATCATAATCATTGTTTTCATCATCATCATTGTCATCATCATCATCATTGTTGTCATCATCATCAATGTCATCATCATCATCATTGTCATTGTCATCATGATGATGGAACATACATGGAGTTGTGGCATGAAGATAGAACACTCATGGATTTGTGGAACCTATTAGAATCTTCTTGACCTTGTTTTCTCTAACATGTGTGGACCAATCAATGGCTTGGACATTGATTCTAAGCCCAGTACATTTGATGAGGCTTCATTTTATATACAATTGTCCTCTTCCTCCTCCTCCTCATCATCATTTTTATTGTATTTGTCATTGTCATCATCAACATCATCATCATCGTGATCATTGTCATAGTCATCATCATTTCCATTATCATGATCTTGATCATCGTCATTGTCATCACCATAATAAACATTTTCATCATCATCATCCTCCTCATCCTCATCATCATTTTCCTCATCATCATCATCATCATTTTAATCATCATCGTCATCATCATCATCATCATCATCATTTCCATTTTCATGGTCATCAACATGAAATTGGAATTGGCCAAGATGTTGTTAGAAATAAAGAGATGTGCTCATTTTTCCATAGAAAATATAACAATATTGTCACCCAATGTTACACATGATTTTGGTCACTCTGGTGATGTCTCTACAAGTGATGTATTCAGGCTCCCATAAGGATTTTTTTCCTGAGAAAAGTAACTACTTTCTTCTTCCAAAAAACACATTTTTAAGATGAGTTCACAGGCTGCCTATGTTACAGGGTGCGGAAATCCCTCATTCTCATAGGACACCCACACTTAGGGTGCGAACTGTTCGCAGTATTCTCTATAGGTAGGGTGCGAACCTATTTTTAAGATTGAAGAAGAGAAGAGGTCACGAAGGTTCTAGAAGGGAATCTTCTAGAAAATGAGTTGGCATTCACATGGTTGGCATCCTACTGACTTCTCAAATTTGGTGGGATCATCCTCATCCATGTAACCATCCCTCCTTCTCCTATATATTGATAGGTTTCTCATGGAAAAGGTGAAGCAAGATTGAATGAAGAATTGGTGAAAGGATTGTGTGAAAAACTCTGCTTGGACAGAAGCTTGAAGACTCTATCTGGTCTATCAAGTTGTATTGGATCTTCTTCATGCAAATACAGAGCAAGTGTGTGTGTTGGAACCAAGGGTCACTAAAAGGAAGCTTGTGAGATCAAGGTGATTCGGTTGTATCTTCTAATTTCATTTAATATAATACAACGGCATGTCCCTTTACCATAAAATCACTCTTATTTTATTGCATAACTCCTTGATCATATACATAGGTTGACATTGAATATACTTTGCTATCTTCACTTTGGTTGGTTTGTGTTATCTTGGACCTGATTTTACAAGAGCACCAGAGCGAAGCGGGAACAACAGAGACCTAAGGAAGCGATATAAAGGTATGTCACTCATTCATTCTTAGTAGTAGATTCAATGGTTGCAACTTAGGGAAAGAGTAGTGTCCTATCCTATTTTGTTCTAGATCCAGGTGGATCTAGGGAGATCTGTTAGTGTCCGCACCTACCGATTTATCCGATAAAAAAATTGTCGACTCCGCTGGGGATCGAACCCATTTTAGTGGTTTTTTCTTGGCCATTTGCTCTTCACCTACCCTTTTTCATTCCCATCAATCTCTGAGTCTTGAGGATACCCTTATAGACTCCCTGGATCCAGAAGTTCCCTCAAAAGTTCTGTCATTTTTCCAAAATTTGCTTGATTACAGACCTTCTCGCATTGCACCTTTCTGTAGCCTGCGAGAATAACTGAGGTTCACACCCTATTGTTCAGTTCAGTGTGAAATTCTCACACTCTGCTTGTGTCTAGTCTGCGAGAATCCTTAATTCTCGCACTGTACTCCATTGCCAGCCTGCGAACTCACTTGTAAAATTTTTGGATTAAGTCTTTTGTGTCCTCAGATGCCCAGATTTGTTTGTGTGTATAGGAAGAACTTTTCTGGCCAGTGATTGTATGTCTCTTGACTTCAAATATTGCGAATGATTAGTTTTCGGAAATCGAAATCTCTTCTTGATCATTTTTTCTCAATTTTTACCTCTTGACCTTTTTCTTAACAAGGGTATAATCTCCGGTTTAGAAATCCAAGTGCTTGTTTGGTCAGGAGCCTTTGATTGGATTAAATGTTGAGATTAATTATCCTTTTCAATTGCTTATTACTTGGAAAATTGTTACCCATGTGCATTTGAAGAGACTGGTCTTGTCAGTTTGTTATTTTTGTCTTCATTGAAAGATCGATTTGGGTGTTTGTTGTGTATTTATTTTTTGTTGGTTGCTTACTTTTTCTTAGTTCCATCCCTGTTGCTTGATTTCTAATAAAAATTAAAGACATTTTCTTTTTTTTAAGAAACTTTTTATTTGAAAATATTGACATTCAAGTATTGAAAGAAAACGAATAGAGAATTTGCATTGTTCATGATTGTTTGATATTACATTTCGGAGAAGATCATAAATCGTAGTTCACATTGTTCCAGAAAACTCCTCTTTCCCTCCTGTAAATAGGATTCATCGAACAAACATTTGTATCATTCATTCCTATCTATGCATTGTTGGGTCAGAGTCTCACACAACATTGGTTTCATTTCCGTCTCCTTTTGAGTAACAACAACCTTTAATAATATTGCACAATTTTAAAATTCAACTAGTGACTTTTTCTAGGGCTCTTTTACACCAACATTAGCTAGGCTAGAGCTTTGGAATAGGTAGTGAGACACACTCTCCAAAGAAAAAAACACACAATAGTATCTTGTGATAAGGAGTGTCAAATTCCATTTGCATCATTTTGTCCTGGGAAGCCCTTCTCACACAAGGGTGAAACCTGAGGTTGCATTGAGATTGACAGAGTTATTCACCCTGCTTTGTTGATATCTGTGTAGAGATTGCATGTATTACGGGGGTCACTTGAAGGTATACCCACAATGATGAGTGGAAGCCTCTTAAGTTGATTTTGGGCTATATTCCCTGCCCTTGCATGTGGATCAGACTGTCGACTGTTCCCCCAAGAATTATTGTTGTTGGTGGTAACCTTAGTAGCCTATCTTCTTAGGGTCTTACACAAGGTGACTATGAAGGGGTAAGTCTTCACGATACCTAGAATCGACGTTGGCTAGACTCACTCGGGATCCTTGGAGGGTATACCCATGATTGCATGGGGGAGCTTGCACCAGGGTGTAAGTCTGTTAAGTAGGTCATCAACGTAACTTTTCCACCCTCTCCCAACCCCTTCTTGTCTCATCATCGCGACGTTGGATTTCATCACCAACTAGTGACTTCGGAATTGGAAGGTCTTGTTTGCTTGGTTTTGCTTCCTAGATTTTACTAGCGTGTGTTGTTTGTTTACCCAAGGTGGCCATAGAATTTCTTTCATAAAATTCTAACTCGATCAAAATTGACCCTCCATGCCATTCACATAGAATGCAAGGCCTACCCCTAGAAGATCTGAAAGGTTCTCAACCCTTGCCTACCAACTCACCGAAGGGCTCTCCTCAACAGTGTGAAGTCCAAGACATTGCCACTCCACCAGTGGAAAGAAATAACTCTTTAGAACAGTTCCAAATTACCAATTCTTGAGAGGACTTTGACTTCCTCCCCACTCTGAGAGACGTATTGTTCGAGTGAATTCTTCTGGATATATAGTTGTTCAGTCTTTTGGATCACCAACCGAACCTTTCGTAGGACCTAAGGGTCAAGATCCTTTTTGGACTACTGGAATTTTTAGATGGGATCTCTTTGGCTCAGGGGCAGGCATTGATATCACCGTCGCACCTGCGCTGCCCGAAACATCTGATCCAGACGCAGTACCTTTCACTACTGCCTATTATTTTCCTGGTACAGACGCTCCGCCAGCTAACCACATCTTGACTATCCCTCTACAAATGGTCCATTACACAATGGTCCCAGATACTACGAGTCCTCACACCGGGATTACAATGGCTAGCCAAGCCCCCATTGGCACACCGCTTTCGCCTAGATTCACCCCGACCCTTCTGCCCAGATATCATGCGTTGAATGCTTCTATTATCACTCCCACACAAATCTCATCCGAGACTCCTGAAATTTCCACTTCTTTTGGGCACCATCTTGTTCCCAGTTTTATTCTGACACTTCCTCAACCCCCTTTTAGAGGACCTTTTCCATCCTCTATCAGAGACACCGACCCTAGTGGCACCATCCCATCTTTCACACCTAATTACCAGATTCCTGTTGGTGGACAATTTCACCAAGGAGGCCAAACCCAATCCCCTTTTGCAGGACAAATCCCAACTAGGATGCAACCCCCGATTGGAGGGCAACCCCCACCAACCCCACCCTATGGACAAAACCTACCTCCATCCTTGGCCTAGTATTTGAATTATCTTATACAACATAATCCTCACTCGACTGGGGGGAAACAACCTCAAGCTAGCTCCATCATATCCCCTAGTACATTCCAACCATATCCAGGCACGTGTAATCCTATTTGGGGCTCGAATGCTCAACCCCACAACCCTGTTCAAGGGTACAACCCTATAAATTACTTGCCTCCACACCAACCATTGAATCTTCTCAGATCTTCACATTATATGAAAACTGCTTATGGTCCCACTGGTCTACCGGTGGGACTCCCTCCCCAAAGTCACTAGTACCGACATGTGAATAGAAAGTTACTCTTCTTAGACACCCTGGACCTCCCTGATCTGTCAAGGATTTTAAATGATCCGATCCGTCACTCTCCTCAATGGCCTACCATACCGACCAAACTACCATCCAACATCCCTAAATTTGATGGTAAATCGAGAGAGGACCTAAACAATCATGTAATGATTTTTCACGTTTGGTGCTCATCCAACTCTTGATGGATGGCTCTGTTCGTTTATGCCTTTTTCAGCAAACCCTCACAGGTTCCTCCGTGAAGTGGTATATAGAATTACCACGAGGCTTCTTCACCGACTTCAACACCCTCGCTATGGATTTCCTCACCCACTACCAGTCACTGATCCGCTACGAAACGAGAACCGAGATTTTGAGTTCTTTCAAACAAACCAAAGCCACTCATATCTCTGATCACATTCATGAGTGGCGACGGAGACGACATCTCGTCAAAATCGAACTTCTTGATTAGTTGCTAGCAAAGTGGTTCATGAAATCATTCGTGAACGACATCGCTCGTGACATCACCATGGGTGGAGTTGTCACAGAAGAATAGGCAATCAGTCGTGATCAATACCTCGACCTTGTTTATTCACAAATGGGTACTCTTTATGACTTACTCCCTGATGCACCTCATCCTTATACTTCCACTACTCCAACTACTTCTGCTACTTCTCATGCAGCTGACGGTGTGATTGGCACTTTCCATGCCCAACCTCATTTTATCCAAACCTCTAGCAACAACCCCAAACCCATTTGTTCTAATGTTCAAAATGCTCTGTCTCCCACCCCTCCCACTGGCAAGACTTCTGAGGTAAACTCTGTTCAATCTACCCCCACCGACAAAAATAAATCCAAAAAGGGAAAGGGTAAGAACAAGGAGGATAAAAATAATCCGCAATCTGAGAAAACCAAAATACCACCTGTTGACGATAGGGATAAGCACAAACCCTGATACCCTTGTCTTATCTGTGGTGATGATCACTACACTAAGGATTGTCCACGACGAGACAAGGTTACTAAGTTCCTTCAAGGGGCCATGAAACCCCCCACTCCGATCGTATTGTCACAACCCTTCCCCTCTCAACAACATGCCCAATTAGTCATTCATGACCAACCTTCCCCCTCCAATACATCCTATGTATTAATGTGTACAGGTGATTCAAAGCAGAATGACATCACACTTACCACTCGAGCCAAAGATTATTCTTCCTCCAAAGAGAAGGTTGATGCAATACCTCCTTCGTTGGTCCAACCATCTCCCACGACTCCACCTACCAACGGTCCTTTTCATCTCGAATGATTGATCCTAGATACAGTTCTTCGCCCTCCCCCAAAGGGTGTTGTTCGAAAATCGACTTTCAATCTTCATTCATTTGCTGCCAAGAACTATAGTATTGTTGAAGATCTAGCCCAAGCACCATCCGCAATGTCAGCCCTCGAAGCCCTTCAGAGTTGTCCTATACAACGGAAGGAATTGTTGAAAGCTATTGGTGGAATCGACCCTACGGATACGAATTTAATAATTTTTGACTTGGAAGATCATATTCCAAGGCTACACCCTCAACTTGCATTCCAAATACAAGTTATTGTCTCTAACAAAAACATTTGTAGAACAATTATTGATGAAGGTGCCTCGATGTGTGTCATGTCTCTTACCTGCTAGAAAGCCATCGACTCTCCTCCTTTGACTGAATCCCACAACACGCTCAAAGACTTCAATGGCTATGGTTTTAAGCCTTACAGTGTCCTCCCCTTGTTGCCTATTACATTAGAAGGAAAAATGGTCAATGTTGAAGTAGAGGTCTTTGACACTCCTCTCGATTACAACCTTCTACTTGGCCATAGCTGGATCGATTCCATGCATGCAATTGTGTCCACTCTTTTCCGTGTCGTGCGTTTCCCGCATCAAGGAAAATTTGTTATCGTAGACCAATTGGCCTTCTTTCACTCTGATGCACGTACCGACAATGTACCTTTCATTGCAAAATCCCCCCTTTGGATATGAAAATGTCGGTGTGGGTCTTCTTAAAGATTCCTCTTTAATGGGTACTTTCCCCATTCCACCACCCAATGTTCCACATTCGTTTGTCGCCTCGATCAACATGATATCTACCTATGTTCATGGAACCCCTGCGTCTTATGACCCGTGGATGGTACCCAACCCCAACGATCATCTTCGTTATGGCGACAAAATTCCTTTAAGTCCAGTCGATTCCGCTTATCAAGCCATTCAATCGAAAACACATTCTACCCCCTCTCTTAGTGATTTATCTACGGATCCATTCCGTGTCATTTTTCCTACAGATGAGATGATTATGTCTGTTATGTCTATGGAAGATACCCCTTGGGAAGATGGAAATTTTCATTCCATCCTCTTCCTGGAACAACACACCATCGAGGGTTACGAACGACTCTCGACCCCGTCGACTGTTGTCATCATTTCTACCGTCCTCGAGTGTACACACGATATTTTCTACGAAGGCAACTTAAGTAATATCTCACCCACTATCCCCCTTGACATATCCATACAAACTGGAGTTGTCGAAAATGTGCATATCGGAGCTTTATGTTCCCATGACGAAGTTGTCACCTACAAGTCTCTTTTCCAAGAATTTCGTGACGTCTTAGCATGGAGCTATGAAGAAATTTCAAGGATTGAACCTGACATTGTGGTACATGAGATTAAGACATACTCGGGCACTAAACCCATCCGGCAATGAATTTGTCTGGTCCACCCACGTAAAGCAGCCGCTATCAAGCTTGAAGTTGAGAAACTTCTCAAAGATGGATTTATTTACCCTGTGGCTCTATCTGACTGGGTTTCCAATCTTGTTCTGATTGACAAGAAACAAGGCACAATCCGCATGTGCGTTGATTATAGGGACATTAAAAAATCTTATCCTAAAGACAACTTTCCTACCCCCTTCATTGACCAGATCTCCGACGATTGTGATGGAAGTGAAATCTTCCCTCTGATGGATGGTTTCTCTAGATATAATCAATATCGTTCCCACAGACCAACATAAGACCGCTTTTATTTGTCCTTGGGGCACTTTTGCATACTAGAAACTTCCATTCGATTTAAAGAATGTCGACGCAACGTTTCAACGTGCTATGTCTTACACATTTCATGATATAAAGCGCATCGTGCAGCCGTATCTATATGGCTTACCTTCTCATTCCATGCACTGTGTAGATCATCCAATACACCTCCGCGCCATTTTCCTTTGATGTTGGTTTTACCATATACGCTTGAATCCCCACAAATGTGTTTTTTGCGTAGAATCCGACCGACTTCTGGGATTTATTGTTTCACGTCAAGGGATTTGGGTAGATCCTTTGAAGGTCGAGGCGATTCTCAATCTTCCTCCTCCTTCCTCACTTCACCAGTTACAAAGTTTGCAAGGGAAAGCAAACTTTCTCTGTCATTTCATCCCGAACTATGCTGAGCTAACACTCAGATTTACGCGACTGCTCAAGAAAGGTTTTGAGTTCATATGGGATACCACTGTCAACAAATATTTTGAAGCTTTGAAACTGTCTTTGACACGTACCCCACTACTCTTCCCACCTGATTACAGTCGGGATTATTTCCTTTACCTCGCAGCCTCAGACTATACTATCACTATGGTTCTCATCCAGGAGGATGATTCTCATGATGACCATGTCATCTATTACTTGAGTCAGAGTCTCACGACTACCGAAACCAAGTATTTACATGTTGAAAAACTAGCCTTAGTAGCTGTCCAAGCTGTTCAATGTTTCCGACACTATATCCTTTCTCGCAAGACTATGGTAATTTCTAAAAAAAACCCTATGCAACACATTCTTACACGCCAACTGCTAGGGGGAAAATAATCCAAATGGATCGTAATACTCCAGGAGTTTGACTTAGAATTCGAACGTGCTAAGTTCAAGAAATCCTTGGTTTTTGCCGAGTTGATATGCGACCTTCCCTACTCTGAGACAAAAAATGTAGAAGCAAATTATTTACCCGATGAATCCCTTTTCCTCATTAGTTCTGATGAACTTTGGTATAGAGATATCATCATACATCTCCAGACCTAGACTTTCTGGCCCAATTTTTCTAGCACCGACTGCCGTCGAATATGCTACCAAGCCCATCAGTATATTATCCTCGGTGATACTCTTTATCACCGTGGGATTGACTCTATTTTTCGACGCTGCCTCACATTTGATGAAGCCGAGAAAGCCCTAAATGACTACCATTCTAGAGCCTGTGGTGGTCAAATGTCTGGGTATGCTACTGCCCAGAAGATCTTACGAGCAGGGTATTTTTGGCCTTCTTTATTCAACGATTGTATAATTTCCATCCAAAAATGCCACGCTTGCCAAACCTACAACAATAAAATACGATCACACCCTATGGTCTTCATTGGTCCTTTTGCGAAATGGGGTATCGATTTCATGACATGTCACCCTCACTCAGCCGGGGGGCATGGTTACATTATTATAGCCGTAGATTATTTTAATAAATGGGCCGAGGCAATGCCAACATTCGACAATACCGGAAGGAATGCAACATTATTTATATTCAATCACATCATTGCTCGGTTTGGTGTTCCTCAGGCTATCGTTTCTGACCACGGTAGCCACTTTAGAAACTTCATGATGTCCGAACTCACTGAAAAGTTGGGTCTTCACCATGAAAACTCAACACCCTATTACCCACAAGCCAATGACCAAGTTGAAACAATAAACAAAATCCTCATTACCATGCTTCGACGAATGATAGGGATTCACAAAACGAGTTGGCACACGATGTTTTTTTCAACATTGTGGGCTTACTGGACATCCGTTAAGTCTGATACTGGGTTTACACCATTCCAGTTAGTCTATGTTATAGAAGCCATCTTTCCGATTGAATGTGAGATACCCTTCCTAAAACTAGCCATCAAACTTCTCCCAAACACTTCTGCCGAAGAAGAACGTCTGTTATATCTCATGCAATTAGATGAAACCTGTCGTGATGCCACCCTAGTTATAGAAGCCTAGAATAAATGCGTCAAAGCCCAATATGACAAACATGTCAAGCCACGCATTTTCTCTGAAGGTGATCTGGTTCTCCTTTATGAACAAGATCGGGATATGCTAGGAGCTGGAAAATTTGAATCTATGTGGCAATGGCCTTATATTGTCAGATGAGTTTTGGAGAAAGGAGCCTACGGGTTAGTGGAATACGACGGTATCCCTTTGAGTGAACCCATAAATGGGTTGTACTTAAATAATTACTATGCTTAAGATCACTTGTGCATGAGTGCTTGTATTTTATTGTATCATACTTTTTGTGTGCTTTTTCGTTATTTGGTCTCTGCCCTCGATCACTTATCTTTCATTGTGCTTGGTTTCCATATGTCAGAGTTTTTGTCACCCCACATTGGCTTCGCCGATGGCGCTAGCCGTAGTACTCAGAACCTTGCTTTTGCTGCATGGGCAATTTACGCCCCTACAAGCAAACTTATCAGTCTACGAGGTGTGTGCCTCAGTCGTGCGACCAACAATATTGCAGAATATAGCGCCGTCATCGAATTGTTGATTGATGCTATTTCTCTTGGTATCTGCCACCTGGTTATACGAATCGATTCATATCTAATAGTACTACAGTTAAGTAATGTCTATGTTATCTGAAGTCCTACTTTATTACGGGTATATTTACGAATTCGCCTCTTGGAACGTTATTTTGATTATATCGAATATTAGCACATTCCTAGACGTCTAAATACATTGAGTGATTCTTTAGATAACTATGTGTTAGACAAACATTTGGGACATTTATAAACCAATCACACATCACATGTATAACACAACACAAAATAAGCCAGTAGAAGCCATATATATGTATATAATGATCAAAAGTTTTTACAAAAAGTTTCTGTCGAAGGATCAAAATCTCAAAAATACGAAGCCCATAACTTCTACAAAGTAGTGTCACGAATGACATTCATGATAACACACAACTACTTGGGCCACCCTACGAAGTAGTTGACTAATAAAGTCGGACACGCCCACAGTATGGTGCTGGTAACGTCTTGGAATCTCCCCAATGGAAATATTCGGGACGTCCGCAGTCAACCCCTATAAGTTCTGCTCCACTGCCTCATAGTCTTTGGCATCCCATCTCGCCACTGGAGTCGCTTCTCCTCATTGTTGAATAGGAGACATTCCTGGAGGTCGATATGGCCCCACATATGTGTCATCAAAAAGAGATTTTTTGATTAGTTCTTGGATAAACATAAAAAAATTTCATATGATAAAATTTACCAAAACATTTAAAAAGAACAAAATGTGTACTTCTTACCTAAGTCACCCCACTGAGCATCCTCAGGCAGGGCCAAATCCGGATCCCCTCGAAAATCGAATCCAGCATATGCGTAGTCGTCAATCATCAACATCTGGGGCCTCAACCAGTCAAAAAATGAATCATTATACTTGATTATGGGCCCTGCTATGTGTCGAGCCATGAGGTTGCACCACCTCAGCATCCTCGAATCCTATGAGGCCGATAAACCCCAATCAACCTGTAGTCACAGCAGTGAGACCCTCTAGAGGAAGAATGACACCAAAAGTGATCCGCACCCAAACTTCTTCAAGTCACCCTTTCTGCACTTCGTCAATTGTCTCTTCATACTGCAGAGAACTGCATCTGACCAGTTGAAGACCCAAGTCTCTGTGCACTCTATGGCGTATTGGAAATAACTCTGGATAGCCATGTGCGGAGCTGCGCTCCCAGCCATGTGTGCAATAATGAAAAAAATGGTCCATAGGGTCAGATCTTGGACCCCCCAAATAACAACCTTACCTTTGCTTCTCTCTGCCTCAGGAACACAATACTGGTGACAATACTCACTCACCGGGAGCCCGCTGCCTCTGCCTTCGGTCAAAGTAGCATGGTATCCATGCCATGAAAACCCCATTAGAAAATAGATATCCTCAATATCTAGGGTTAGCGTATGGACTCCTACATGAAATAAATGTTGGTCCATGTCCCACATATGGACCAGGTATTCCAACAACCTAAGTTGGGCTCTCATGCCTGGGATCCTGAAAAATTTCAATAGCCCACAGTCCCGGAGGGCAGCGATTGTACCCGGGTCATTCCCCACAATGGCATCATCCTCCTCATGTTCCCTTTCTCTCCATTCCAACATTGTGATGGTCAAACACCTACAAAATATCCATGAGAGGGGAGTCAACAACTTGTTTTAAACTCTTGCATATTTTTTATTGAATAGAACCAAACTTTGAAATCCATTTTTCGGCCCCCGTAGGTGGCCCTTTTGCAGAGTGCGAGATTCTCGTAGGTGCCCTAAAGGCCACCTGCGAGAATCCTAGATTCTCGCAGGTGCCCTGAAGGCCACCTGTGAGAATCCTAGATTCTCGCAGGTCCTGTAAGGCCCACCTGCAAGAATACTTGAGTGCATGGTGTGACCCTAAAATGGACTTAAAACCCTAAAAATTGCCAATAAAAACTAAAAATAAACCATGGAAAAGTTGAAAGATCAAGAGCTTACCTCGTTGGCTGAAACGGTTTGCCGAATGATTGCTTGTGCCTCCCACAATCGAGCAAAGAAATTTGGGGGAAAATGACGTATGTTGGAAAAGTTTTTGGCAAAATCACAATGAAATGGTAAAAATCCCTTTTTACCCATATTTATTCACTTTTTACTATTTTTATTGATTTTTTATATTATTTTTATTGCTTTGCTTATAAAACCTAATGCCCTAATAGCCTTGCGAGTATGGGTTTTTGCAGATATAGCAACTTCAAAGTCCGAACGAGGGGGTACGAGTGTTTTTTCTTTTTGTCGCATGTACGACTACTTTTTTAAGGTTTTTGTAGGAAAAACCTCAAGCTCAGTCTTCGTTCATTCTCGTGCTCAAAAATAAATGAGAACGTAACCGAGTATACTTTTTCTCATCTTTTCGTACTCTTCATGGTAACACAAAAACGACGAACCTAAGGGAGTATCCTTTAAGCTCTTTTCACGCTCCATAAAAATGAAAAGATTGCCGAGCGATCTTGTTCTTTTCATGCTCGTTAAAGTATTTGAAGAAAACGTTCGACGGGCGATAGTTAATCACTTTTTCGGTCTTGTCGAACTCTTTTACGAAAAAGGAATTGGGAGAGTTCTCTTTAGGTGTTTTTCAGACTCTCAAAACATAAACCCCCCCCGAGTTTTCTATCCTTGGACTTGTTAAACAAACATCAAAAGAACCACGATGGGAACAAACCACTCCTTCCTAGGGTTCATTAAATATACTCCAAAAGACTTATCTGAAGGATGAGTTTACATCGAAAAACATATGTTATCCTCCTCAAGCTTGTGTAAAAATAAAGAGGTACTCGCCAGAGATGGTGGGAAATTTTGGGAAAGGGATGTGTTTTCGTATTCATATTAATGGCAGTAAGCGTCACTCTTGAACATGACACCCCCTATTCAACATTTGAATCCGGGTTGAGAAATCCATTTGTCTCTCGTTCGACTTGCTACAAGGTCATATCTTGGGTCGTCTTTTAGTCAGTGCTGCCAAGTCCTTAGTCGTGTCGTTCATATGTTCAAGAGAAGTTCACACGAGCCCTCTATTGATTCGACCATTTGCATTTGTCCATTCTTACTATGTCGGCCTTCCCTATTTCCGTTTCAACCCGTATTCATACTTTGTTTCATCCTCAAAATCTGTTACTTATTTCATGTCATTGATGGGGGATACATCAAGGCCCTCTTGTGACAAGTCTTATTCCATCGACTCCGACTCATTATCCGGAAATGAGACTTAGAAATCATTTAGTACCTTAGAACCTGCATGCCTTAATG
>ML791162.1:183663-200137 GCA_009831015.1 Picea engelmannii
GTGTCCTTCAAGTTGCGGGTGGTAGACTATCCTTGTGCAACTTTAGTCGACTCCCATTAATCATCCCTTTGAGTTTTATGTCCCCCTAAGTCCTTCAAATGTACATCTCCCCAAAATGTGACAGTTTTTACTTCGTACGGTCCTAACCAGTGCATTACGAGTTTTCCTGGATGTTGAATAGATTTGCTGTCATACATCAACACTAAGTCTCCTTCCTTGAAAGTTTTCCTCTTGATATGTCTGTCATGCCAATATTTGTCCCTTTCTTTTTGAACTTGTTGGTGGAACCCTGCTAGGATCTGATCTTCCTCCATGATCATCAATTGATTCAGACTATCCTGTACTGCGCCTCATTCCGTCATGTTCGTAATGGTTGCTATGCGCAGATTGGGTACCAAAAATTCTAATGGCACCACTACTTCTTGTCCATATACCAGTCTAAATGGAATGTGTCCTGTCAACTTCTTGCATGTGGTCATGTAGGCCCACAATACTACTGGTAGTTTGAGGTCCCAATTGTCCCTGTTGACATTACAGATATTCGTCAATGCATTTTTAAGGATTTTGTTAAATGCTTCTACTATTCCATTTTCTTATGGATGATATGGTGTACTCTTTTGATGATGGACTTCAAATTCCTCAGTCATAGCCTTAATATTTCTTTTAATGAAGTGAGTGCCTTGGTCACTCATCAAAATCCTTGGGAAACCAAATCTAGTGACCACTTACTCAAATTGAAAGTGTGCTGCTGTCTCTACGCTGCAATCTTTGACTGGTGCTACTTCTCCCCATCTTGTCAGGTATTCTGTCGTGGTGATAATGTACCTTTCTCCTGTGCTTTTTGCTGGTGGGTTAATTGGTCCCACAACGTCTATTTCCCATTTGTCGAATACCTGCAATGTTACCTGTGGTTGCAATGGCATCTCGTCCCTTCTATTGGGTTTACCAACCCTCTGATAGACATCACATCTCTGGCAGTACTCTTTCGAGTCTCTATGAATGGTTGGCCAACATAGTCCTGTGCGTAATACCTTTTGTGCAATAACTTTGCCTGTGTAATGTCCTCCTGCTATTGCCTCGGGGACTTCTACTAAAATCCTTGGTCTTTCATGTTCTAGAACGTATCTTCGCAAGATGCTATATGCACCCATCTTGTATAAGTGTCCTGCAATCAGCTGATAGTCTGCAACCCGGACTACCAGGTTTTTCTTTTTTGTGGTGTTATATCCTTGTGGCGTAGTACCTGTACTCAAGTACTAGATGATGTCTGCAAATTATTCATCAAAGATTTGAACTGAAAATAACTGTGCGCCTGGAAAGTTGTCTTCTAAATTTGTAGGTTGCTCTCCATTCGTGATCCTTGATAGGTGATCGGGTTCTACATTCAATTTCCTTGGATTGACTATTACTTTAAAATCAAATTCTTGAAATATTAGTAACCGTTGACAGATTCTCCCCCCCAACACTGGCTTGTTGACTAGGTATTTAAGGGATGAGTGATCTGTGAACATCTTAATTTTTTTTCCCAGTAAGCAGTGTCTGAACTTTTGCAGTGCGTAGATCATAGCTAGGCCTTCCCTCTCTATGGTGTTATAGTTCTGCTTTGATTCTGACAGTTTTCTACTCGCGAATGCTATAGGATGATCCAAATATCCCACTCTTSGCTGTGCCAAAATAACTCCGAGTGCTATGGATGATGCATCTACATGTATGTGGAATGTCTTCTCCCAGTCTGAAAATACTAGTATTGGCGCTGTTACCATATTTTATTTCAAYGTATCSAGACTGTTTTGACAATCTTCATTCCACTGAAACTTTGTATCTTTCCTTAACAGTTTCTCCATTGGCGTGGTGATCTGCGCATACCCTTTGATACATTTTCTGTAGTATCYTGTGTGTCYCAATGTTTCCCTTAGTTGACGAACTATTTTTTGTGGTGGCAGGTTAATGATTACTCCAMTCTTTGTAGGATATACTAGTAAACCTTGCTTGCATACTATATGGCATAATAATATCCCAAACAGTGTTTYGAAAATACACTTCTTGATGTTTAATGATATCTGGCACTGCCTGCATATTTCTAACATTAGCCGCAAGACTTCTACATGGTCTTTGAACAGACTATAGATTGTCCAATCGTCCAAGTATACCTCTATAAACTAGTGGATAAATTTCTTAAATGCAACGATGACTACTCTAGAAAATATTGTTGGCGCATTCTTCAGTCCAAATGGCATGACTGTGTACTGGTAGGATCCCCATTCTGTAGCAAACGTGGTCTTGTATCTGTCTTCCTGTGCTATATTGATCTGGTGGTAACTTGAGAATCCATCAGTGAACGAGTAGACTTCGTGTCCCTCTATGTTCTCCAACACTTCATTCGTGAAAGGTGTAGGGAACGAGTCATGTAGGCGTGCACCGTTCAACTTACTCAAGACAATGCGTATTCTTATGCCACCTTGTTTTTTCTCCTGAACTACCATCAGGATTATCCATTCTGATTCTTCCACTGGTTCTATGATGCCAACTTCAAGCATCCTATCGATCTTAGCTTGAACTTTTTGCTTATATATCAGGTTTATTTTGTATGGTCGTTGTCTGATCGATCTCGCCTCAGCTCTGAGTGGTATCTTCATTTCACCTAGCTCTCCCTCTATGCCTTTCATTTCTATAAATGTTGTGGGGAACATGTCGTTGTACTTGCGTAGTAACTCTGTTATGATCTCTATGGTTTTTTCATCCCAGTAGTCTCCAATGCTGGCCATTTTGGGATTCTCAACTGTCCCAATGTTGACTTTCTTCACCTTGATCGGTGCAACAATTACTTTTGATTCTAGAGGTGGACTTTCCACTTCTCTTTCTCCTTCCGCTTCCTCAATCTGAATATCGCGTGGATTGTATTCATCTGGTGCTTCTTCCTGCACATGGTAGCATGACAACAGTTCTTTCACTGTCTGTCTATTCTGTTATTGTTCCTCTGTTATGCATTCAAATTTAGGTTCCTGAATGAATATCACTCCTCTTATTTGTTTAAGTGATGCATCTATGTTGGGGTTCTCATGCTCGAATGAGAAAGTGACAATAAAATTCTGTTGCAATACTATCCAGCTCAAAGTTCCTCTACGCAGTTCCTGGTCTGTATACCAGTTTGCTGGAAAGCCTTCTAAGGTATGTACGGAATGATGAGGCCATTCCTCTGGGGGTGTCATTTTCCACAATGTTCTATAGTTCTCCAAGTGTTCTGCTGGTGCCCCCTATCCATCGTACTTCTGTTGCTAGTTTCATTTTTGTTCTGTGCCAAACCTTATGTGCAATAACCACTTACATTGGTACCAATCCTTGATTGTTTCCTTGTGTGCACCCCACCATGTTGTAGGTGTGTCCTTGAGTGCTATATCTAGTGCTAAGAGTCTCTAATTTTCTAAAACTTCATCCTCATACTATGCCAAGAATACTTCTAGATCATTTACTCCATGGAAACTGGGTGGTTCCCTTACCTCCGTACCTACCCATCTTACTGCGTGGTCTATTCTTGTGCATCTTCTTGTGGAAACTTCGTGTAGCCTTTTTTGTCAATTTTCTAAACCCATGTCTCAGTCTGTCACACATGAAGTAATGCTCCTCCAACTGAGTATCCCATCTGCAGTTGGGTTTACATAATCCTCATTGCGTGCAGTTGTTTTGTACAATTGGCTGATTTCCTTCAATTCCAAGCAAGTAGGCTTTACAAATATGTCCCCTTCCGATGGGTCTAATGGTGCAATGACCCTGTATTCTCTTGACTCAAATGTCATTTTTCGTGTCTTTAAATTGATTATGGAATGGTTATCAAATGCCCAATCCAAGCCGAGCAATGCTGGATATGGTGTTTTGTTGTCCACTATTTCAACCACTTCAAAGTCATATTTAGTGCGCACTCCATCCAGGTCTACTTTCACTCCTTTCAGTCTGCCAATTGGTAGAACTATGTGTTGGTTTTCTAGTTTTAACTGAACAGGTGAATATCCTAATGTGGGATCTCCCATACATTTCCACGTTTTCTTGGATAATACATTGACTTCATATCCTAGATCCAGTATGATATCTCCCATTTTGAAATCTCCGATGTTGGCATTCAACCTGAACTCCCTACTTGTTCTTCGCCTTGTATGTAGGTGATTGACTATTTTTTGTTCTAGTTTTCCTTCTGTCTCTATGGTACATCTTTCTAAAATAGTTTGCAATATTTTGACAAAGGATGGATCATTCAATATTTTTATGCACGATTGCAAAAATCCTTTGATTGTACTTACTTGTCCCAGGGGATGCGTTTCTTTGGTATGATCTAGCAATGGAGGCATCTCGTACTCTGGCTCTTCCTTACTCTGCTGCACAGTTGAAGTTGACACAGTGTATTGCTTAAATGTTTCCTTCTCATTCTGCACATTGAACTGTCTCTTTGGTTTGAAATTATTATTCACCCACTGGTGTTGTACTGGCTCTTGTCAGACTATGTTGTTTCCTATATTATCTCCTTCGCACGTAACCATGTTGATGTTTCGTCCTTCATCCCTCGCTTCTGCTGAAATCCATTGAACATTATTGTTGTTATGATTCCTCTTTTCTTGGATCTTCCCTAGTAATGTAGGACATTCTTCTGTGTCATGATCCGATGCGTGATAATACATACAAGTCGCTGGTGGAAGTGGACATTTTCTTTCATAATGTACCGGTTGTTGATAGTTGTGACATACCATTGATCCTCTACGTCTTCCAAAGCCTCCTCTTGCTTTTCCTCCACCTCTCTATCCAACTCGATATCCTCTTGACGCATTATATTGAGGCACCTGATTGTACTGCGTCGTATTGTACTGAGGTTGCATTGTGTTGTAATGTGGCTACGCAGTATTATATGGTTGCTACACAATATTATACTGCTACTACACATTGTTGTATGGGGTTGGGACTTGGTTAAACTATGGTGCAGCTTGCCCAGTCATCATTTCTGCATGCACCCTATATGCATCTGATGTCCTCTCTCGCATCAAATCCATATTTCTACAATATTTGTCATCATGGCTCACTGACTTGAAAAAGTTGCAATATGAACTCTTTAAGAGTGTCTGGTATTTCTTCATAATTTGGAAATGATATGGATAGTGTCCTGGTTTCTTACAGATTTTGCACCATAGTCCTCCTATTGGTAATGGATTTGGCATTCTTGCTGCCATGTACTGTGCAAATGTTGGACATTCATTCTTGTGGTGTCCTTCCGTCTTGCATGTGGTACACCAAACTACTTCTCATTTGTCCTTAATTTTGTTTTGGTTTATATGGAATGTTAAATTCTTTAAATCCTCCTTCAACTCTTCGATGGATGGATTCGACCGCTGATATTGGTTTTCTTCCAGTTGCAAGGCTGCCTGCAGAGCCTCTGCATGTGTCTGAAACTTTTATTGTCGCAATGGATATTTTAAGTGTGGTAGTAGTGAATTGACGAACATGTTCCTATGCTGCATATCGGTCATGAGATATTTCAACTTTCCTTTCAGTTTCTTGAATTTCTAGTCAATCTCTCATACAGATTATCCTGGTTTTTGTCTAATTTCTATCATCTCATTCATGTATTGGTCCTCTGATCTTGGCTTCTGAAACTCATTTGTCAACAATTTCTCGATGCCCGCAATCGTTCTGGTTGTCACTGGTGGATTTTTTGTAGCTAAACTCATATACCAATCCAGTGCGCGATCCCTTAGTGTAATCTCTAGCTGTGCAAGTTTAGTATCTTTGTCTGTGATCTGTTTTTCTTCCCAGATTTTCTCACAGATAAACTACACTTCTCCTTTGAATTCTGGTAACCTGATGGTGGGATCGTGTCTAACCATCCTAAATGATGAACTACTACCTCCATGTGTTGTAGATACTTGATTAGTGCTTCCTAAACTGGCCCCTCCAGTTGTTGTTCCCTGTGTCGATGTACTTCCTGTTGTCTTTCTTCTCCTGAAATTTGGTTTTCTAAACGGTGGTGTTCTTTTTGGTGTATTAGTCGCACATGGGTTTATGGGTTCCACACTGACATTAATATGGATAGGATTGTTTCCTTCTCTTCTCGCTCTTGGACCTCTCATCTTCCTCTCATATGTTGTGCACGAGATTTCCTCAATCTGCTCCACAACCCAAAGATCCTCTACCTTTTCTTCATCACTTGCCAAGCCTTCCCTCATGGCTACGACTCTCTTCTTGGTGTTCACCTTGTATTGGTAGGGTACTCCACTATGTGTCTTTCTATCTGTCACCATGATCTGCTTGATCTAGTCGTCTTCCATCATGATTGGGTCCAAGGGTTCTTATTTATTTCCTTTATCCACTTCTCCTCTTTCTGTCAGTGCTTTTCCCCTTCCCCCATGCATGCAGGGAAGTTTTAGTTGTCTGACTCCATTGTCATTACACCTTTGTTATATAGCATTATCTTAATAGAAGTATACAGTGATATAATACACCTTCCTTGAGGCCCACGTATAAAATCTTGATCCGTTGTGCTGTACAACTTCACGTTATCTATTGCAAATTCTGTTATAAATCCTGCTACAATACCGTTGAGCCAAAAATCTACTGCGTGGGTGAATTTTTTGTTCACCTGCTGTAACTGCTCAATCTGAACTGAGGTCCACTCTAACTATCGAATCTGGTTTTTTGCATGGTTATCCTTCAACCTCAATATCCACTCCTACAATAAGTGTGGGAAATCACAGAAAAAGACTTCATGCAGATTAGTAAAGACATACTTCTCAAGATATTTGCGTGGTGTTACTCTAGGGTTTTTGTTATCTTTCTGCGCAAACTCCAACTCCTTTGTATTCAACCAAATTTTGATCTCTGATTTCATGGGATTCCACAGTCTCAACATCCCCTTCTAGTGGTGCATTCTCACCTCCTTGTTGACTGATTCAGTATTATCATGACCTGCCCTTCCAAAGATCTTATGTATCTTTTAATATATTTTCAACAGATCCCATCTACTCAATCCTATATTGTTCCAAATGAAAAAAAAAAATCATTTTTTGGGTTAGATATATGAGTTGATATCTTTAACATGATTGAAATAAGGTTCATGTCTACTGGGGTTCCAACAAAGCCTCTAAAACTATTGGCCCTTCTGGTAAACCAGAAGGAAATGAAACACATAGAGTGCACTGCACAATCTCACCTGAGATAGTCTTAATGGGTGACTACAATACTCAAGTGTTTGTAGTTTAGGATTGAGTGGATATTTGAGAAGTGTGCACTGAGAGTTCTATTTAAATTATTACAACAATATACTATCATTCACGATTATTCATGGAATATAATCAACTCATTCATTCAACATGCTAATATCTACTTAGAAACAATAAATACACACATGCATTCAATCACATAACATAGGTTTTACCGTGGTTCACCCCCTCCTGGGCTACGTCCACAAAGATCTATCTCTTAATATCTTCTATTATGGCAGTTCCAAAACTATAGTTCCACGTGCTTTACAATTCCTCTCAGTTGGGTCAAGATCTATTATGAGGCAAACTAGATCACACTAGGCTCCTCAGCCTGTGATCTAACTCTCGAGATATACCCTCTTTCCTCTCTACATCTCAACAACTTACAAAAAAGGTATCGAATTACAACATTGGTTCTCCAAAAATCCCTAACAAGGTTTCTTTATCTCTGCTTCGTTGACTCTCTAAACCTGACTCTTGTCTCCCACTATGATACCTAAGTATCTATATTTATATGTTTCTGGCTCATTGACCATTATAATGTATTACAAAAACCCTAACCCTAACTTCATTAGGTCTTCCATGCATGCGTGCGTTCTTCTCTTCCTTCCAATCGTCGCTTTCCTTGTGCATGCCTTCCTTCCCAAAATAACCTTTCTTTCCGCTTTGGCCTGCTTCCAACAAATTTAATTGTGTTATGATTAAGTACCTTACCGTCAAATTTAGTCCTTATTCTAGGTTAGACTTGGTTATGAGAGTAGATACCTTCATGTTCTTCAGAACAATCTCCAGTCCTGAGACATTCGATGGTCAAAATCAATCGGATGAATCCTGGACTTGAGCGTTGATTACGTGTCTTGAAGGTCCTAACCTTGCAGGGTAGCTTGGGTGGGTAGACATCTTGTGTTATATTTATGTGATATTGTTGATCTTAGAATAATAAGGATGTTGTATATTGAATCTTGTTTTGTAGTCATATAGATGAGAATAGAATGTATACATATTGATGTGTGTTATTTTCGCATAACACTTGTCCTAACTGATGTTTCAAAAAAAAAAAAACTACCACTACTGTACTCACTTACATTTATGTACTAATGGATGGGTCATTACATATGGTATCAGAGTGGGTTCAACCCTGCAACATTGGAACATTACGCCTTCCACTATTTTAACTGATTGATTAAAGTTTTATTACTAATTAAATTTTGAAATTATACAGCCAGGTAATCATGGTTAGAGGATGCAGGGAAAGTATACGACATGGTGATGGAGAAAGAGGCATGACACCTCCAATAATATCCATGTTAGAGGGATCTAACCACCAGGAAGAAGAACAAACCACCAAGAAGGAGTAGGGTGTCGTGGGATATGTGGTAGGTATGATGAGATCCTTCCAAAGGATGTCAGAGGAGTTGATCAACCGCTTGGATCAAGACGAGGGTAGAGAGTCTGTGCCTAATGAGGGTTCACAGTGTGCTCCGGCTAGTAGTAGTAGTATACATAGAGAACTCGAGAAGGTGAAGTTTCCAGAGTTCTGGGGTGCCCCAGATGATTTGGACACTGAGGCATGGCTGGAGAACATGGTGATGTGCTTCACACTTCGTGATTACACCTGCAACATGAAAGTCTGCATGGTGGTATTTTAGCTAAATGGGAGTGCTCTTCTATGGTGGAATATGATCCTACCTCAACTAAACATGGATGCCAAATATGTGTCATGGAATCTATTCGAGGAACAGTTCCAGAAGAGGTACTTGTCTGAGGAATTCATTGAGCACCATCTTAATGAATTCAACGCCTTATGACAAGGTTTTTGTACGGTTCCAAAGTATGAGGCTAGATTCATGGAGCTACTTAGGTATTCTCCACATTTAAACATGAAGAAGTTAAAGGTCAAAATGTTTATGTTTGTCCTTAACTTCAACATTCATGCGAAGGTGAGGATTATAATGCCTCATACATTGCATGATGCAGTTTAGAAGGCCCTCATAGCTGAGGAAGAGCTAGACAATGGGGGTCAGGGAAAGACTCTTTCTAGACTGACTGGACATACATCATTAGGCGTGCAACATCATCAGACACCATCCAGATAGACTTCGGGGCATCGATATATGCCCAAAGGACCTATGTGCACGACACCATGGTGACATACTCCTCAATAGAGGACACCTTACATAGGACCACAAAAACAACAACGTCGTCCATAGAAACCAAAACATTTAGGCCTGTTCAATAGAACAAACAAGGATCACAGAATGTTAGGCCAACAAATTCTACTTTGGGGACTAGGAGCACTGGACTGAAAAATGGATGTTGGATATGTGGAGAGCCATATTACCAACAATACTATCCGATTGAGAAGGCTAGAGTGGCCAAATCATCATGAACCACTATAGTTGGAGATTTGGGCAAGGCCCAAAGGATACATGCAACGATGAAAAACTTCTAGGCTGAGCACCAATGCACTGTGTTTGAGACGTCAGGTATAATCGTTGACCAAAATTTTATTATTTTTATAGATCCAGGTGCTACAGAGAGATTTATCTCTAGTGTAGTGTTAAAGATAATTAAGGTAAAGGAAATCGAGCAGGACAAGTTCATATACGTAGAAATGGCATCAGATGCCAAACAAAAGGTTGGATAAAAGGTTATAGAATGTAGTATTAACTTGGGATATTTTGTAATGAAGGCCAACCTATATGTCACGATCTTAGGATCTTATGACATAGTTATTGGTATGGATTGGTTGGAATCGCATGATGCAATACTTAACTATAAGACGAAATGATTAAGTTTGAAATATGATTTGGGACATAATAGAGCGATTGTAGGAAGGAACCAGGGGGTGTCCTTAAGATTTATCTCTTCCCTACAACTAAATAAGAGTTTGTTGAAGGGGTGCAAGATTTATGCAATATTAGCGCTAAACTAAAGGGGTGAGGAAGAAGGATTAGAAAACCTTCCTGTAGTGCAATATTTTTCATATGTGTTTCCAGAAGAGTTACTAGGTTTACCGCCTGAAAGAGAGTTGTATTTTATAATAGACTTGAAACATATAATTGGACCTATAGCGAGAACGCCTTACCGGATTTCAACGCCTGAATTGTAGGAGTTGAAAATGCAATTGAAAGAATTGTTGGACTTGGGACTTATATGTCCAAGTGTGTCACCGTGGGGTGCACTAATTGAAAAAAGATATGATCAAGAACCAATATCCATTGCCAAGGATTGACGATTTATTTGATCAGATGAAAGGAGAAATGTTGTTTTCGAATATTGACTTGAGATCGAGATATCACCAATTAAATATTAAAGAAGAATATATCCCTAAGACCACATTTAAGACGAGCTTCCTACACTATGAGTTTATAGTTTTACCATTTGGATTAATGAACGCCTCAGGAGTATTCATGAGTTTAATGAATGGGGTGTTCTGTGAATACTTGGATAAGTTTGTTCAAGTATTTATTGATGACATATTGATTTATTCTTAGAATAAATAAGAGCATGACGAACATTTAAGATTGGTCCTACAGTGTCTAAGAGAAAACAAATTGTATGGGAAACTATCGAAATGTTCTTTTTACCAATCGAAGATTCATTACTCGGGACATGTAATATTTGGTGAAGGTATCACTGTGGATCTAGATAAAGTAGAGGCTATTATGGATTGGACATCATTGAAAAATGTACAATAAGTACAAAAATTTATGGGTTTAGCAGAATATTACCGACGATTCGTCGAAGGTTTTTCGAAGTTAGCAAATCCAATCATGAAATTGCAGAAGAAGAACAAGAAGTTAGTATGGACTTTGAAATGCATGAAATTTTTTCAAAATCTCAAAGAGTTGTTGACAACAATGCCGATACTAAAGGTCCTTGACATGGAAAAATAATTCTTGGTATGCATGAACGCATCCAAGGAATGTTTAGGTGGAGTTTTGATGCAAGACAGTCGAGTGATCGCTTACATTTCAAGGAAATTGAGAAAGCATGAGGAGAAATACACAACACATGACTTGGAGTTATTGGAAATTGTATATGCCTTGAGAGTTTGGAGACATTATTTCATTGGAAGAAAATTTGAATTAAAGACAGATCACTGTGGATTGCAACATATATTTACACAGAGTGACTTGAACGCGCGACAAAGGCGCTGGTCAGAATTACTTAGCGAATACGACTTTGAGATTACTTACATTAAAGGAACGATGAACAAAATGACAAATGTGTTGATTCAAAGACCTTGCATATTCTCAGTAATTCCGCTTAAGATGAATCTTCAAGAAAAGATTCTAACTTTACAGATAGATGATGATTGGTACAAGGAAGTTAAGAATAATATTGGACAAGATACCATGATGGTGCCGAAGTATGAAGGTTATTCATTAGACAATGATGGATTGTTGATATTTAATAGAACAATTTACGTACCACCTAACGACGAATGAAGAAGTTTGATCTTAAGTGAAGCACATCAAGCAGTGTACATGGCTCATTCGGGAGTCACGAAGATGAAGGAAGACCTTAAGCTTTTATTCTTCTGGAAGGGAATAAAATCAAACATAGTTAGTTATGTGGCAAGATGTCTAGAATGTCAGCAAGTGAAGGCTGAACATAAACATCCAACATGATTGTTACAACCACATGCTATGCTCAAATTGAAATGGGAGGTCATTTCGATGGAATTTATAGTTGGATTTCCACTGATGACAAGGAGGAATGATTCTATTTTCGTGGTAGTGGAAACTCTGATGAAGAGTGCACACTTTATCCTAGTACCTACAACGTATTAGGCACTAGACATAGCAAGAGTATTTGTCAGCGAGATTGTGAGATTACATGGAGTACCAAGAAGAATCATATCCGATCGAGGATTGGTGTTTACGAGACGGTTTTGGAACATTTTCCAAGAGGCTTTGGGAACGTAGTTGAATTTCAATACAACATATCAACCTGAGACAGACAGGAAAATAGAGAGAATGAACCCGATTTTAGAGGATATGTTGCATGTGTATGTAATGGATAAAAAAAAATGTTGGGAAGATTTCTTACCACTAGTAGATTTTTCATACAACAACATCTATTAGAGTACCATTAAGATGACACTGTTTGAGTTTATTTACAGGAAATTGTGTCGGATGCCATTGAGTTGGGATCGACTTGAGGATAGGGTGATGGTAGGACCAAAAGTGATTCAATAAATGGAATAACATATGCAATCGATAATACATAGGATTAAAGAAGTGCAAGATCGGTAGAAGAGTTATGCTGATGCGAATCGATTTGACCACAATTATGAAGTTTGAGACATAGTTTTCTTGCGGGTAAAACTGCACAAGAGTTCAATCAAGTTTGGAAAGGTTGATAAA
The DNA here is from genome assembly GCA_009831015.1 of Picea engelmannii. NCBI lineage: Eukaryota > Viridiplantae > Streptophyta > Pinopsida > Pinales > Pinaceae > Picea > Picea engelmannii. The sequence continues at coordinate 196,277 of ML791162.1, forward strand.
CTCTCTCCTAGGTTTGTGGGACCTTTCAAAGTTGTGGAAAAGAAAGGACCCGTGGCTTATCGACTAGCCTTGCCCGATTCTTTGAGGCGTATGCACAATGTATTTCATGTATCTATTTTGAGACATTATATTAGTGATCCTTCACATGTTCTTGACATGATTTATTTGTAGGTGTCAGACGAGGATTCTCTCATGGTGAAACCATACCACATTCTGGGAAATCACATTCAACAACTACGACATCGAATAGTTGATTAGGTCAAGGTCCAGTGAGACAACTATAGTCCACACTCGGCTACCTGGGAGGATGCATATGTGATGCTTCAACAATTTCCTTTCTTGTTTGATAGACTGGACATATAGATCTATGTCAAATACATTTGTTTTCTTGCATTTATATACTGTACAAACTTTGGGACAAAGTTTAAAACAAGAGGGGGTGTATGTAACATCCCGCTCTACTGAGCACACTTGCGTGCAAGTGATCCATTTATGGTACATTGTGATTTCGTTTCAATTATGGATTATACATGATGATGGTGATGTGTTGTGGCTTATTATTAGTTGATTTATATATATTGACAGATGCTATTGACGTGTTTTCCTGAGTGTGCAGGACAGATGATAGGTTATGGATTTTGATGGCATCAATGGACTTCCTTGGAATCCAGATTGAGTCAAGGAGAGAATTGTATTTTGATTGAGTATTTCATTTTACACACTTGTGACATATGATTGATTAAAGTATGATTTATGTATATGGATTATTGACACAGTTTTTATCAGTGGATGCAGGCTTGACAATGCTTGTTAATCCGACTCACATAAGGAGTAGAGGGGTCATGCACAGAAACTAGAGATCGAAGGAGAGGTGTGGAAACATCCATGTCATAGCCTATTAGCACTCCCGTCGTGGTATGAACTGTAGGTTAATGATTACCTAGTTCGAGAGGTCCATGATGTTGTGAGGGCAGACTGAGACAGTCACTCACAAAGATTCTAAGGGGTGTGCAATAAAGTAGAGTCCTTATTCCTTAGAATCCCTTAGTCTCTCACAAGGTCGACCAAATGGAGTGTTGACTCCAAAGGGTTGGACAACTTCCAAAACCAGTCAAAGGCGAGTGGCACCCTTGGAGCACAAAGGTGTGTCTTGAAATGAATGTCACGTAATTAAAAGGTTGAGTCAATAAATCTAGGTGGCCTAAAAAACATTTAAATGATTAGACCTTGTTGGATTAAAACAATTAATTAAACAATTAATTTATTAATTATAAAGCACAATAAAAGTCTAATCCTAAGTATAAAACTAAGTCTAAGTCTAAATTTAGTTAAGGGACTAAATGAATTATGACATAAGTTAAAAGATAAGAGAATAATCAAACTCTAGGAAAAAGGGGAATAAAATCTAAAGATTAGATAAATTGCCCATGTGTGCATGAAAATAATAAAAGGGGATTTTTAAAATAGAAAGAAATAAGATATGAGAGAATATGTGTACACATAGAATAGTATCTAGAGTCAATCTACCACTAGTCTAACTAGAAGAAGAATCCTATTCCAACTCTAACTAAGATCTAGATAGGAGACACTCTTTAAATGAGAATATGGGGAACAAAGGGACACCTAAGAGCTAAAATAGGAACACATTGGGGAATGTGAGAGAAATTGATCTTTAAATAAAATAAAATTGGTAATTACTTGTGCAACTTGGGGAGAGTGTGACAAGTGTGTGGGTGAATAATCCTAATTAAATTAATTAAAAAGTTAATTAATTGTGCACGTGGACATGTGTTAGTGAGAAAATTTATATAAAACAAATGGTGTGGAAGGAAAATTGATCTTTCTTATTCTTGGTAAGGTTATGCTACCAAAATTATTGTGGACTGTGTTTTACTTGTGAGAGTTGTGATACCAAGCTTGGAGAAAGAGTGGAAGCTCTTCCTTGTGAGGCAAGCTTGGAGCTACGGTTTTTGGTTTCTTATGTGTGGCCCCTTTGCAGCTCGGGGGGCTAAGGGGGAAGATGATTACCCCTAGCATTGGAAGGGAGGTACCGATTAAGTCCTTGCGATTAGAAAGCGAGAATAAGGAAGGAGTGCAAGACATTGACAAAATCCTCAATTCTCCATATTCATCTGTTCCGGTATTTTATTTTCTGGAATTTTAAATTGTAATAAGAGTAATTTATATACTATAATTTTTATTCGCTACAAAACCATTTTGTAACTCTGAAAACTATAGTTTTTAATCGCTACAGAATTGTTTTGTAACTATGAAAACTAGAATTTTTAATTGCTATAGAACTATTTCGTAACTCTGAAAACTACAATTTTTATTCACTACAAAACCATTTTTTAACTATGAAAACTAGAATTTTTAATCGCTGCAAAATTGTTTTGTAACTTCGAAAACTAGATTTTTTATTCGCTACAGAACCATTTTGTAACTATAAAAACTAGAATTTTTAATCGCTATAGAATTGTTTTGTAACTCTGAAAACTAGAATTTTTATTCTCTACAAAACCATTTTGTAACTCTGAAAACTAGAGTTTTTAATCACTACATAACTGTTTTGTGACTCTGAAAACTAAAATTTTTAATCGCAACCGAACTGTTTTGTCACTCTGAAAACTAGAATTTTAATCGCTATAGAACTGTTTTGTAACTCTGAAAACTAGAAATTTTAATCGCTACAAAACTGTTTTGTAACTTTGAAAACTAGAATTTTTAATCACTACAAAATTGTTTTGTAACTCTGAAACCTAGAATTTTTATTCGCTACAGAACTGTTTTGTAACTCTTAAATGCTTTGGAATGTTTATGAATTAATGGTTATTGAACTATTTAGTGAGCAACTAGATAATGATTATAATAAGATCCTTTATATTAAGAGTATTAAAGTATAATAATTTGGGTTAATAAGGATATGGTTAAACTTGTTAAATGATAATAGGTGATGTTCACTTAGGAAGAATGGTCGAAGATTTGAAGAAACAAATTTAACTTAGAAATACCATACTATTATAGTAATAAAGATAATATTATATAATTTACTCAAGACAAATTTAAATTATAAATTTAAGGATGCAATTTAGAGTGGGGATTAAAATTCACTACCTTCATAAGTGTTAAACAACAACTATGCAATGGATATAAGATAACTATGCCTTGGATATAAGATAAAAGTTTAATTGTGAAATCCATGATAGAGATTTATGTGATAATGTTCGATATGCAATTAGTGTGATTGTTAATATGAATTGTAAGTCTAATCTGAAGAGAAATTGATTGTTTCCGATGAGGTTATTATGTATATTGTTATGTTAAATTCAATACTAAATTAAATGATATCATTATTGTAACGAACCTCCCATTCGTCATGACATCAACCTCTCATAACAAGTGCAATTTTTTTTTTTTTTTTGTGTGTGTGTGTACAAGGGTAATAAGGACATTATACTATGTGTCGTAACATGACGACGAACAAGATGCATGCAACTGCAACCACAACATAATGACCTAGGATGCACATCAAGCATCCAAAAGCAAATAACGACAATCAACTGACAACAAAATAAGACTGACTACCCGCCCATCCTACCCTGCAATGGTTAGGACCTCCAAGACACATAAGAAACGCTCAAGCCCAGGTTCCCATCGATTTTAACCATTTAAGGTCTCAGGGCTGGCGACTGTTCTGAGGAACATGGAGTTGTCTACATACCGCCCGACACAAGCAGACCAAGCCTACTAAGCTAATGCCAATGACATAACCTTTAATCACAATCAACAAGGTTATCTACATTAAGGTAAAATGTGATAGTAAAACATTATTAACTTATTAAGGTACTCACTACTATTACA
>ML791162.1:212282-222684 GCA_009831015.1 Picea engelmannii
AAAAAAAAAAAAAAAAAAAAAAACTTTGCACCTGTTATCAGAGTTGTTGTCGTAACGAGGAGGTTCTTTACACTATGAGTGATTAGGTTGGACTATTGACATCAAGGAAATTCCTTCTGCCGCAATGTCAAGGATTGTTATTACCTTTTCTCTATGATTTTCTTTTTAGTCTTCTAGTGCTTCTCCTAGATGAAATTTCCAATAATAATTTTTTATATCTCCTATATTCTTGCAACACTTGCAAAGGGACATTCTTCCTCTTTGGCGTGACGCTTTATCTATCCTTCAACAATTTGGAGTTAGGATTCTTATGTGTGGTCATGTTAAATGGCTTCTTGGTCACACCATCTTTTGAAATAATGTTCTTTTCTTGATTGGAATTAGTCCAAGAAATGCTATTTAGATTCTTCCAACTTTTCTAATGTTGGACATTTTAATCTTCTTCTGAATTGGCATGATCAACACACCAATGAAGATGGTGGCCAACTTTGAAACTTTTTCATCACCGAGTCAAATGGTGTAGTGATTGAATTCTTGGATGTAGGCGTTTAACTTCTTGTTGTACCTCTGTTCCAAGTATTTCAAATGTTATTGTTGCTCCTTCCGATAGTTGATGGGATAGAATTTGTTCTTGGTAGATGTCTTGAACTCAACTCACATCATGTTCTAGGTGGTGTTGAGTGTCTATTTATAATTACAAAAATTATCCCACCACAACAAATTTTATCCATGCATGCACAACTTCACGAAGGTGAATTTTCCTTCATCTATAATTCATAATAGGAATATATACTTCATCTATACTTTTCCTTCAACAAAACATTAAGTTTTCCTTCTCATTTTGTTTCAACTTTCCCATTTTTGGTAATTTAATTCTAGAGAATATGCTCGTTGATTTTTGTTTAAAAATTGTTAAATTTTTGTTATTATAGAATCTACGAAGAATGTATTTTATCTTGATAACTTGTCAACCTTACTTACGTATTCTTCATTCCAATTAAACGTGTATCTTGTAGAGTTATATCATATCTTGATTGTTATGCATCTTATATTCAGTAAGCAAAATAAATCAAATCTATTTGGAAACAAAAAAAACTTACATTGATGCTTAAACATTAAGGTCTCAAGGAATGAAAAATTACTACCTTATGTCACTATGCCTACATGAGGGGAAGCAGTTATATGAGAAGTGGGAGAGTGAAAAATATAGAAGGTCCATGAACTTTGCCTAACAGAGGGTGCTTAAAGTTCTAAGTTTCTCTTTGTCCACTAAGGTAGATACTCAAATTTTTTCGACCATGGAGGTGCTGTGGAATCCTTTCTCCCTTCAATAATAATCCCAACACTTTTTCCTTTCCAACTAGTGCTATTGTTGATTTTCACTAGATTCCATACCTTATCTACTATAAGATTTACAATTTTCATGTCTTCCTTATTATCCTTTACTAGTTGGCTCAAAACCTTTGATCACACTTAAAAATTTCTTCTTCCAACCACTCAAATATCATTAGAGGCTTTACTATATCATTCCCTTCCTATAACATAGCATTCTCAAACAATTTTATACATGGAAAAATACTAATGTGGAAACTCTTACAAACATAAAGTTCATAAAACTCAATTTGGTAGTTTCTAACAATGTGTCATTATCAATATCTAAATAATATTAATAAGCTACATGATACATTGTATCATTGTATATTGTACCCCAAACACATCACAAAATTTGACATGTGGCAGGGTGATCATGGAAAGGCACCAACCAACTCGCAACAAGTAAAGTAATGATTTTCATATGAATTTTTGTTGACAATCATTCAATTAACTTGTTTATTTGTTGATCGAGATGAGCACACTAGAGCATGCTGACCTGGGTGATGAAATATTTGATTCCTTCAACCCAGTGGAAAAAATTAGAAAGGGCTTGGGAAAGGAAAAAAAAGAACTCCTTTAATTGGCTAGTTGTAAGCCTACATAGGAGACCAAAGAAAGGATGAGAGTTTTAGAGAAGACTATATATCAATATGTGGTAAGATCCATTTTTAACATAGATTATATATGACATATATTAATTTATGATTATTTTTTTAGTACGTTTATATGAGCTAAACAAAAAACAATTTCTTTATACATGAATATTCGGAACTGATGCAACATCATGGTCACGAGGACACTACTACTAGTAGAGGTGAAAAAAACCCACAACGCCCTGACATGAACCACATTCCTTTGAGGATATTTTCCTCTCTGTTTGTGGCTCAGATGACTGTAGATTGTGGGTCCCATGAGATGCCCCCACCATACATGCCAGAACATGGTGCACATGATGGTGTAGACGGTGAATATAATGACGAATAGTCTACTCATTTCTATCCTAGAGAAACACATGTCAAAAGCATAGGAACAATATCCATCAACCTTTTGATGGACTAAAACTTGGTTCCAATGAAGATACCACAAGTCCCGGGTAGTTATTAATAACTTGGTTAATTCCTATTATTTAATTGAAATGTGCATATTTCAGATTATTTTAAACTAATTATCATATATTTTTGCTGGAAACAACATTTTTTACAGGACCTTGCATGACAATGCCTTAGATATTTTTTTTCCTACCCTTCACACATGGTGGAATGCCCAGAAAAAATAAATTGAAAGACAAACTTATTAACCATTTGGTCAACATTTTTAGTGATTTGTTCAACAAACACGATATCACCTCTAAGGCGGGTACATATTTGAAATATGTCAAAGATCATTATAGGTGTCAATTGAAAAAAAAACTAAGTATGATCATCATGTTGCCATTCCCAAGAGGGAATGGAAGAATATACAGGATACCATAGAGGAGATTGCATTGAGATATGAAGAGAAGACACCACCTGGACCTAGAAGGTAAATGATATTTTGAATTGAATATGTCGAACTTTCTTTAGTTGATCTATATAAAAAATTGCATTGTCTAAGTACATATTTGAAGCTTTTCGTAGGCTCTCGGACAGGTCGAAAGCCACCAAGGAAAGACTGGAAAAACACAGGAAACAAAAACTTGGCCAAGGTGGTTACATGGGATTAAAAGCTCGAATTAGAAGTACCAAATAATTTTATCATATTATTCATATCATCATAGTAAAATTGTAGAGATGACACATAGTCATGCAACATGACCAAAATAAGGTCCAACAACTGAAGGGGTTGAAGATGATGTTACTGATGATTTGCTGAAGATTTTTTTGCAAAAGAAGAAACATAAAAGGAAATGATTGTAAATATTTTGAGGAATTTTTTTATTAATACAAATTATTAGTTGTACATTTTTTTGTTTAAATTAATATGGATGATTGGGTATGGGGGATTGAGAATTATGCGAGGTGGGGTGGGGGTGTGGGGATGAGCTTCCAATTTCAAGTGGTTGGCCTGCTTAGTAGATAATAATTTATTCTAGAAACCCAAAATATCTCATTAAGGTATTCCTATTGTCCATTTAATGATATTGTTTTTAGAGATTATTGAATGTAATTTTATGTGGCATTTTATGTTCTCCCTTAACATTGATGTTTTCCAATGTTCAATGTGAAAAAATACCTATTCCGAGGACTTGGTGATGTAGAATGCTTGATATAGTTAGCAATTGATTCAATTAACATTGACAACAATATTGATAAACCAGATGGCAAGAAAAAAGTGAGTTCCAATTTTAAATTTTCTTGTACTAAGTTTGATTCTTTTCTTAGTTTAGCCTGGATTATTGATTCTTTTCTTGTATAGTTAATGATGTATATTTTTCTATATATTTCTAGGTAGAAATTTATGATGATTTGTTATACAAAATTTGAATTAGTGATTAATTGGTTTATATGAACAAAAAGGGATGAAATCTACTCAGTGATGAAGATAACATATGTTGAAAATCAAATCTACAAGTACATAAAATGTGGACAACTGGAAACTTCTTATATATATATATATATATATGAGATGAAGTACAATAGCATGCTAGGATTTATCAGAATATTGGTACAATTCATGATCTCCAAACCTTAGCTAGGAAAACCATAAGAAAACCCTAGCCACCAAATCCTGGCTGGCTTGAATCCTATTTTGTTGTAGTGAATTTCATTAATCGTCCAAGATATTAGTTTTAAGTACTAGTCCTCATATGCTTTGTTTGAGGAGACATTTTATCTTTGTCCATATACATTTAATTCACATTGACATCAATCCCTAAATTTCACTTAGATTTGTGCATTATCTTTCATTAGTTGTTTGCTTCTCCTATTTCACGTTATCCTATTCAAAAATTTCAGCATTAGGGTTCTCACAAGAGATATTATAGCATCAAGTGCTTCTATGCCTTTGTGAATTTTATTGATGTTGCATCCTCATATGAATTTTTATTTAACTTTAGTTCATAATTGTGCATATTGTGCATAATGTTCCCCATATATGAGATAATGGTCCAAATGGACCATGCATTAAAACTCATTCATTTTAGAATAGAACAAGAATATATCATTATGTGGAGAGATAAAATAATATATTAGAACTAATCATACTTGGAACATTGATGCTTAACTAAAAGAACTAGTGAAACAAAATGCAAAGAACAGATTCACCATCTAGCCATAGGAATTCCTACTCAAATTCTAACATTAAATTAGGATGGTGATGTGACAAGGGAGAAATTGCTCCAAAATGGATTTATGTCACATTTACCAACAATGTATGAATCTCATGAGCATAGTTGTAGTAAACTAACCAACTAAAGCCTTTGATTCACATCTAGCGTCCTTGCTAGAACAATCAGAAGGAGGAGTTCTTACCCTCAGGTTTGAAGCAACCTAAACCCTTGTAGACACATTCATTTTCCTAATCTCCTCTCTAGATCAAGGTAAATAGGAAGAATCTATACTTAGAAAACCTTGTCACCTACTTGTTGAGGAGGGAAAGAGTTATAACAAAAAAATACTTCAACATTTCAAATAGATGGCATCCTACAGGCCTCTAGGATTCTTGTAGAATTCCATCTCTTCCCATAGGGGCTTGTGAATATTCCTATGTAAATATTTCAAGCAGAAATGAAAGAAACATTTTGTATTTCCTCCGGGTCATAAACAAAAAATGCTGATATTGAGCATGCCAAGAGTCTAATTTGATGCAAGAATTGGAAGCTTGGAACCTCTTTATTGTGGAACATCATGGAATTCTATGTCAAACACACCACCCATGATACAAGACAACAGAGAGACCTATGGTATGTTATGGATTTGTCCTCCCAACACTATTTGAAGCAATATTGGAGGAAACTATTGGATATACTTCAAATGTTTCCCAACTTTATAATGTTGGAAAGAAAGAGGAGGATCCAATCAAATAAATAAAAGATCCCAAGTATTTTTTGGTAACTTCATCAATGGGAATACCAACAAAGGCCCTAGGGAAGTATCCTTCCATCATTCAATAGTCACTGGAAGTAACCAATCAAGTTGCACTTGCTCAGTTTTGCAGTCATTATGGATGTACTATTTTCTAGGTAACATGTCTCTGTTTTCTGTACTAGGTAACATGCCATTGCAGAGTACTTGTTAACTAAACATATTTTTTGTTTTGACATATAATGACTAGTTAGATTTAGTAAATTGCAAAGTAGAAACCAAGTTTGTTTTTTTTGGTAAATAAATGAAAAAATTATATTGCTGAAACTATATAACAGAATACACCATGCTCAGCCTAGAAAACATGCTCTTTTAATTTTGTAGGAATGTCCCAAACTCCTATTTAATGGTGTGAAAATGGCCATTGTTGGCTCTATAAATTACCAACAAGAATAGTATTTTCTATTGCATTAAGCATCCAGACTATTCTAAAGGTTATTGTTTTTCCTATCATACTAAACCTATCTATGTTTCTAGTGTTTCATTAACATATACAATAATGAGTTTGAGTGAAAAACTTAATTTCCTTTAAATATTGCCATCAATGATCACACATGGCATGTATGATATGATGGCCATTTCAAATACATTTGCAACACTAAGAATAGTTCTCATGGTTTAGGGAAAAACATCACGATATAAGGCCATACAAATTTCCATACGGACTCATGGGCCATGTGTGATGCCTTAGACCACCACACATGCCCTAGATAGAGAACCTTTAGCCTATGAGTGATATGTGGCCACCATTTCAAGGATTGTTGCACCAATTATAGTTTTCTAGGTTCATTTCATGTTTTGTGCATTAGATATGGGGTATTGGGATATAAAATTTTCCTTTATAGCTCATGGACCATGTTCAGGTCCTAGACCAATAAATAAATGCGATATGGTTATCATTTTGAGGTTTTCACTTTAACAAATTACTAAGGCCAAAATACCTAATCTTAGGCCATAATATTTGCCGTTATGTCTCATTGACCATGTACAGAGCCTAGACCACCACAACATTGGGATATGGTTGTCATTTTGATGTTTTCACTACAACATTTTACCAAGGACAAAAGACATAGTTTTAGGCCATAAAATTTTCCTTTATGTCTCATGGGCCATGTGCAAGTTTCCATGCCATTGCATAGGTCCCACTAGAAAATATTTTTCCTATAAGAGAGATATGGTGTCTATTTAAACATTTGTAACATCTATGATAATTGTTTTGGTCTAGGCCATATTCTAGAGTCTAAATATAGGGTATATGCCGATACTAATTGCCTTTGAGTCTCATGGAACATGCATGGTGACCTAGAATCACATAAAAGTAGTGTGAAGGATAATTTGTGGGCATCCTAAAGTTGAGAATTCAAGAGAGAGTCTAATATTTTCAATTATTGTAATTCTGAGTCTAGGTCAAGTTGTTTGGAGTACGTTATGAATTCGCTTCAACATATGCTTCTAGTGCCACTAAAACCTCTAAGTGCTCAATGAGTATTTTAAGAGATCCATTATATTTGATATTTGAGTTTTTCTGTGAGTTCGTGGATCAATTTTGTTGAATGTTGCAACTATTCCTCATAGTTCTCGAGGATCTAGTATTGGCTATGTAAGTTTGTTCCTCCATATTGCAGTTATTGAGCAAGGGAAATTGTGGTCTAAGCATCATTATGTTGGATACATAGTCTACGCAAATACTCTCTAATAATTGTATTTTCAATAAAATATATAGTTGTGTGAGAAATATATATGTGCAAGTTTATTTTGTGAAGTATATGAGTAATTTTATGCCGAGGTAAGATGATCAATGGAGAAGTTGATATGAGATCCACTTACATATCAACTATTGCTTGAATAAGTTGTAGTAAATATTTAAACCTATAGACATCAATTATACTTTAGGGAATTGATGGTTGATATGGCCATGGGAAGGTGCAAGAAGACCTAGTAAGTCCAATATTTGCATCCCTTATTGGTATAAAGGTTCTTCTGATACTTACAATTATTTATAGCATAATTTTTCATAAATGGATTTTGAATCTAGTGCATCCCAACATTATTTATTTGGTTTTGATAATTATCTTTCAAAAAATATTAGCAAGCAATAACCCTTACAAAATGGATCTATCTCACGTTTATCAATAATGTATGAATCTCAGATAATAATATTAACCTGCCTACTCGCATAGGTTAACAAGATTAACCTATATAATTTCATATGTCAACAATATTAACCTGCCTACTCGCATAGGCTAACAAGATTGAAAGCAATTTGATGTCAAGGAATTTCAAATAAATGACATCCTATAGGCTTGTAGGATGCCATATCTTCCCACAAGGGCCTGTAAATATTTGTATGTAAATATTTCAAGCATAAATGAAAGATAAATTTTGTATTGCCTCTAGGGAATAAACAAAAATTCTCATATCAAGCATGTTGAGAGTCTAATTTAGAGAGGGCTTGTGGGAAAAGATGCCATCCTACATGCATCCTATAGGCTTGTAGGATGCCATCTCTATCCATTGGGGCTTGTAAATATTCGTATGTAAATATTTCAAGCATAAATGAAGGATACATTTTGTATTTCCTTCAGGGCATAAACAAAAGTGCTCATATCGAGCATGTCGAGAGTCTAATTCAAAGAGGACACTAATTATATATTTGGTACTGGGAGTGGACTATATGGGTTTTGAACTTGGCCATTGTCATGACAAGCAATTCAATTTTCCACCGGATCAAAGCCGAAAGGACGAATAATCCATTTTGTTAATCAACCTAAAATCCAAAATAACACCATAAAGGTAAACCAACCCCTATGCCTATGTGTATGGATTTAAAGTGACTTCCATACTTTGTTGTGGAAGTCTCACATGCAATGGTTTTACAACCATGGTATCCTTCATAACCATAATGTTTAGATAATAATAAAATCATAAACTACCTTCAATATTACGTTCTCTCAAATAATAGAATCGCCCTTTTAAAATCATCCAAGGTTGCATATGATATTATAAGTTTCTCATGCAACAATATTTTCCTTAGCATATGTGCTTCACCTTGGGAGTACTATTTCTCTGGTTATTATAGGAACTGCTCACAATTTCCTACAAATTGTTTGTCCTTCATTCTCTCTCTTGACAGGGTTTTGAGTTGTCCATTTTCTTGGACACAAGTACCCACTTATACTCTGTTAATTTTGTTTTTTGTCATTGCTTCAGCCACACATATTGTGAGGATGTACTACAATCTATTTTGTTTCTTTCTTTCTTCATGTTATTTCTGGCATTATCTAGGAGCTGCGTTTTCACTCCCACATTGTACCCATACATGCTATAGACTTCAGTCCCATAGACCTACTTTTGTTTTCATTCGTGGGAATAATTTTGCAATCTTTTATCTTTACATCATAAAATCTCCCTTTATTACTTCATTTCTTCACAAAATGCATTATTTTGCTGAATAATGTAGTTATTTCAATATGCATGTACGTTATGTGATATAGGAGATCTCAATAAATGTAATTTTTTTTTCTTCAAAAAGTGATGGGAAAGGAATTCCAAATCAATATTATCATAGTTTCAAAGATACTTTAGAAGAAATCAAAAGACATGGAACCACGACAACTTCCCTATTGAATTAAGTACGTGAGGTGTTCAATCAATACAAATCCCCATCATACAATATGTCATTGGAGTTGTTTCCTTGTTAGGGAAGGTATAGTATGATGTCCTTAGTCAGTAAGAACTTTAATGATATTTCTAAGTGATAGGAATTCAAATGGTTTTAGCATTTTCTAGTTTTTATTTTGAGTGTACACTTTCAATTTGTAGGGCACTATTTGAGTATTTGGGAAGGGAAAATATGCTTGCAGTTGTTTGAAAGTATCATGTAGGGGATAAAGCACTTGAACATTATTATCACAGTGGTAACGTAATAATGGGAAAAGGTATTCATGGGCTAGAAAGTGCCCGAAAAGTAAAATTTGATGGAAGGTTATGTTGGAAGATTGGTTGTTGTCATTGATGTCAACCCTAGTCATTGGTTTTGGAACCCAATATTGATGAAGGTATTTGGAAATGAAGGAAAATGCACATGCAGATACAACACCCATGGATGAATAGTATACATCATGTTTTTTCCGATGGAAGGTGGCAAGTCACGTGGATCCTCATGGTTGAGGAGAAATGAATTTTTGAAGATGAAAAAGTGAATTGAAGAAGGAAGTACACGTTGGCTCTAAAGATAATTAAAGAAAATTACAAAATAAGAAAGTGCTAGGTCGTCCCTAATGTTAAAAGGAAGTGACATAAAGGGTATAAATACATCTCATTATACATTTATTTTTTAACACACACAAGTTTGATAATGAACAAGGAGATATAAGTCGAATTTAAGAGGAAATATGAAGTAAAGAATGCCGAATTTCAAGGGAGGATGAAGTCTTTTGGTGATATGTTCTAAGTATCAACAATTGGTATTAGAGCAGGCTGCCTTCAGAAAAGTTTAACCACTGGAAGGAAAATCCTGAGTAGAGATGGATGACCATGAGCACATTTCAAATGGGATTAAAAGATTTGATGGAAGCAATTATGCATACTGGAGTGATAGAGTGAAAACTCACCTAACAACTTTGGGAGTAGACATTTGGTACTCAGTTGTAAATGGCTATGTAATCCCAAATAATGCTCCAACTGATCCAATTGAGAATAAGCTTATGAGTTGTAATTCAAAATCCATACATGTTATTTTAGGAGCATTGGCACCAACCATTGCTAGCAAAGTGATGGGCTACAACACTGCTAAAGAGGTATGGGACAAACTCAAGAGTATCTATGAAGGTGATCCAAAAGTTAAGCAGGTCAAGCTTCAACGACATAGAGAAGAATTTGAAAATTTGAAGATGGATGAAAAGGAAAATATTGAAACCTATTTTCTTAGAGTTGATGAAGTTTTTAATGCTATCAGAGGATTAGGT
>ML791162.1:227693-247124 GCA_009831015.1 Picea engelmannii
CCGGTTGTGTTCTCGACAAACATCATCAGGAAAATTTTGACAAATGTGCCTCTTGGCATGCTTCAGGCCCTTTGCAACTTGTTCATAGTGATTTGTGTGGTCTGTTTTCTTCTCCTTCTTTTTCTGGGTGCATGTATTTCTTAACTTTCATTGATGATTTTTCCAGACGTACTTGGGTTTACTTCATAAAACTTAAGAACAAATTTTTTGACAAGTTTTTGGCCTACAAGGCCCTTGTAGAAAAGCAATCTGGACATCAAATTCAAAATTTAAGAACATATAATGGAGGCGAATATGTGAACAATAATTTTACAAGTTACTACACTACACAAGGCATCCAAATGCAACACATTGTTCCATATACAACACAACAAAATGGTGTTGCTAAGAGAAAGAACCGCACATTAAAAGAAATGGCTAATTGTATGATCCAGTCTAAGGGATTAAGTCTAAAGTATTTGGTGAAAGCAATCAACTGTGAAAATTACATAGTCAATCGCACTCCCATAAAGGCTCTTAAAAATATAACACCAGAAGAAGCTTGGACTAAAATTAAACCAGATGTAAGTCACTTCCGTGTATATGGCAGTATAGCATGGGCTCACATCCCTGATGAGAAAAGGAAAGAATTGCAACCTAAAAGTGAGAAGTGTATATTTGTTGGTTATTTTGAAGATATCAAAGGTTATAGAATTCTTCAACCACATTGAAATGAAATTATTCTTAGAAGAGATGTTAAATTTGATGAAAATATCTTGGCCTACAAGCCTAATTCGGCGGTTGTGCCTTCTTTGGCATGCGAGCCATCTTCAATGTTTGTGCCTTCTTCTGTTCCTATTCTGGTTTCTTCTTCAGATGATGACAGTGAGGATGAAAATCCACCTCTACCTTCTCACCTTCCTCCAGATGAGTCCTTTGAACCTGAACCAACAACAGTTCCACTGCTTCCTAGATGGGTCCATTCAACAAGAGAAGAAACTGATGGTCTTGTCGGTGATCCTTCATATCAACATCAAACACGTTCACAGTTCCAATGATCCTCTTCTCTTTTGGCTCAAGTTTCAGAGACCCATGATCCAGAGAAATTTTTAGAATCTTCAGGTCATCCAGATTGGGATACAACAATGAATGAAGAGTATCGTTCTTTAATGGAAAACAATAATTGGGATCTTGTACCTCTTCCAAAAGGAAGAAAACTTGTCAGATGTAAATGGGTCTACAAAACTAAGTATGCATCAGATGGAAGTGTTGAAAGAAACAAGGCTCGGTTAGTTTCCAAAGGATTTTCCCAAGTTGAAGGAATGGACTATAATGAAACCTTTGCCCCTGTAGCCAAAATGAATTCCATCCACCTTGTTCTTTCCCTTGTTGCCTCGCATAAATGGGAGGTCCATCAGATGGATGTTAAATCCACCTTCTTGCATGGTGATTTGAAATAAGAAATCTACACGGAACAACCTCTTGGCTATGTCCATAATGACTCTAGTCTTGTTTGTCACCTTAATAAATCTCTTTATGGTCTTAAGCAAGCTCCCCGAGCTTGGTATGCCAAAATGGATAGATTTCTTATTGACACCAGATTCTTTAGATGCCATTCTGATCCTAATGTCTATACCAATAAAGTAGGAAGCCATCTCATAATCCTTGTCCTTTATGTTTATCAATTTATCCTTATTGGTAGTGAATCAAAATTTTTAAACCATGTGAAAACTAGCCTTAAGAAGAAATTTGAAATGATAGACTTAGGTTTTTTTCACTATTTCCTTGGCCTCCAAGTTTTGCAAACCAATGAAGGATTTTTTCTTTCCCAATCTAAGTATGCTTGTGACCTTCTTCATTGGTTTTACATGGATGATTGTAAACCATCCCCTTCTCCCTTCCAATATGGAGTCAAGCTTACTGCCACCTTTACTTCTCCTGAAGTTGATGCCACCCTATATCGTCAGTTAGTTGGTAGCCTCTTATACTTAACTCATACCCGTCCTGATATTTCCTTTGTTGTTGGTCTTGTTGCCTGGTATATGAAAACACTCCATGAAAGCCATTGGAAAGAAACTAAAAGGATACTTCGTTATGTCCATGGTATAGTTCAGTTCGGGATACATTACAGTTCAGGGGGGACTCCTTTATTGGTTGGTTTCAATGATTCAGATTGGGCTGGTGACCCTGATGATCAGAAGTCTACTGTAGGTTATGTTTTCAGTCTTGGTTCAGGACTTGTCACTTGGGCCTATAAGAAACAACATGCTATTGCACTTTCTTCAGCAGAAGCAGAGTACCGAGAAATGATAAATGCAAGTCAAGAAGCCTTGTGGCTTCAATAGATCCTTTTAGAGTTTGGATTTGAGCAATAGTATCTGACCAGCCTTTGGTGCGACAATCAAAGTGCCATCAATCTCACTAAAGACCTAGTTCAACATCAGTGCAACAAGAACATCGAGCTACACATGCACTTCATCAGAAAACTTATTCATGATCAAGTTATTGAAGTGCTCTTTTGCCCTACAGAAGATCAAGTTGCATACATTTTCACAAAGTCTCTTATAGAAGCAAAGTTTTCTAAACTTGATCTATGTTAGGAGTTCATGAAGTTGTCATTAAGGGGGGATAGTCTCTAATGCCTCCTTCCTTCTCCTATTGTGTCAACATTGTAAATCCTTCAATCCTATCCCAAGTTGTTCTTAAGGGGGGATGTTAGGATATTTAGACACTTAGGATTTAGTTAAGATGTACTTGGTAAAATATGTCGTTAGGTAAAAGTGTGTTTATTTAGTATGCATTAGTATTCATTTGTAGTTAGGAAATCCAATGGTCACGATATGTTCCTGACATAGAGTGATATGACGGTTCATACTCTCCTCGATATTAATGACCATTGATCCATGGCTTAACACCCAATTGGTCCATGATCTCTATTTAAAGAGCATGGAGGGTCATTTTCCAATGATAGATTGTGAGAAACTCTCTTGTAAAATCTCTCTATAATATTTTTCTTTTGCATTAATAAACTGCTCCAAGTGGCCACATTGGCCGGGGCCATGGATGTTTCCCCGTAGGGGTTTTACCACATGAAAACATCAGTGTGTTGATCTTTGATTTGGTTATGTGAGTGGTTTCCGAAGGTGTTCATCCTCTGTTGGAATACCTATGTTTTCGAACATAAATTCATCTCATTATACATTCATTTTTTAACACACACAAGTTTGTTAATGATCAAGGAGATACAAGTCGAATTTCAGAGGAAATCTGAAGTAAAGAAGGTCGAATTTAAGAGGAAATCTGAAGTAAAGAAGGCCGAATTTCAAGGGAGGATGAAGTATTTTGGTAATGTGTTCTAAGTATCAACAATTGGTATTGGAGCAGGTTTAATTCAAAACAATTTAACCACTGGAAGGAAAATCCTGAGCAGAGATGGATGACCATGAGCACATTTCAAATGGGATTCAAAGATTTGATGGAAGAAATTATGCATAATGGAGTGATAGAGTGAAAACTTGCCTAAAAACTTTGGGAGTAGACATTTGGTACTCAGTTGTAAATGTTTATGTAATCCCAAATAATGCTCCAACCGACCCAAATGAGAAGAAGCTTATGAGTTGTAATTCAAAAGCCATACATGTTATTCTAGGAGCAATGGAACCAACCATTGCTAGCAAAGTGATGGGATGCAACACTACTAAAGAGGTATGGGACAAACTAAAGAGTATCTATAAAGGTGATCCAAAAGTTAAGCAAGTCAAGATTCAACGACATAGAGAAGAATTTGAAAATTTGAAGAAGGTTGAAAATGAAAATATTGATTTTCCTTGAGGACATAAGGTAAATGAATATTTACATATCAATTATCAAAATACTCTCAAATTGAAATGAAAATATAGAAATGTTAGGAATAAAGGGAGAGTTGTTGCATTGAAATTAATGTTAAATGGGAAGCTTATACTTTCATGATAATATCATTTCCATAAAACACTTATAGTGATTTTACTTTTTATTTTTATTAAGTAATCTTTTTAAAATATACTACATTATTTTTAGGACAAGTAATGTCATGCACATGCAAAGATGATTGTATGATGGTTGAATCTAGGTCTTATGAGGGAGGATTCAAAGTTGGTGATCCACAAAAGGAACTGATTATAGAGGATCCAAAATCATCAGATGGAATCCTCCTTGATGGATATATGGGATATGTTGTAAATATGATAAAGTTAGATCATGAGGAGCTATGCCCTTCAACTTCATCGGGGATTGGATTGAGAGGAACATTTTTTTAATATTTTCTCATGTATGCAAGTCTACAAAACAAGACACCACAAGAAACATGCCATACCTTATATAAGAGATGGGACTGTCTCACTGGATGGAAGCATGCTTAGGAGAAAATGTGTTATTTAATGTGGAAACAAGTAACTGTTGATACATATATTGGATGGTCTAGATGAAATCCTATTGATTTTTTGTGTCATATCATAAGAAATACCTTTTGAATTTTGAATAGTCTAGAAAATATTTGTTTTCATATAAATAATTATTTTGCATTATCTTCTTTAGTACACAACATGGGAGTGCCTTCACTTCAATAAGTTTGATTCTTTTCCATAGACTTGGAAAATGGTGTTTTTGGTATAGAAGCCACTAGTTTAGTATCTTAATTTTTCACCCAATATATTAGAGGTTATTTTCCTAGATCATTGTTATATAAGAGATGGGACTGTCTCACTGGATGGAAGCATGCTTAGGAGAAAATGTGTTATTTAATGTGGAAACAAGTAACTGCTGATACATATATTGGATGGTCTAGATGAAATCCTATTGATTTTTTGTGTCATATCATAAGAAATACCTTTTGAATTTTGAATAGTCTAGAAAATATTTGTTTTTATATAAATAATTATTTTGCATTAACTTCTTTAGTACACAACATGGGAGTGCCTTGACTTCAATAAGTTTGATTCTTTTCCATAGACTTGGAAAATGGTGTTTTTGGTATAGAAGCCACTAGTTTAGTATCTTAATTTTTCACCCAATATATTAGAGGTTATTTTCCTAGATCATTGACTAACAATGAAATTGAAGAGATTCTTCATTTTTTCTATAATTCTGAAAAGTTATGAATCTTTGTTTCTATAAACAAAATTAACATACCATTCACTAGAAATAAATCTAACCCAATATTTCTTATCTCAATCAAACAAAATTGCAGTGGGAACAAATTATGTCATTAAACCAACTAGATACAACAAAATTCTTGAATGTTTCTTGTGCATGGAACTTGTGTCAATGAATAAGCTGGAAAACAAAGAACAGAAATCATGCAAACTAGGAATTGGAATATACCTGATCTATATAAGCTTATGAAAATTTCTTATTCTGAAAGAAGAATTGCGTAGGATCTAGGGCGATACAAATCCTATGAGTTGGATGAACTTCAATAAGTTTATTAGTTGGAACAACCTTCTTAATATATGATCCCTACACAATGCCAACTTTTGATCATGTTGTGTGGGGGCACAATGGTACAACCTCTTTGAATTGTATTAATCATCACAATTCACTATTATGAGGAGTGATCTCACAACCCAAATTGTGAGAAGGGACGACCATGCAATGCTTTATTGCAAAAATCAAGGACTCCACAAGCACATATAATTGTTGTACGAGTGATATTCCTAAACCTTGGTTGTGGATAGTTAAGTCCTTTCCTTTCTCTTTTGTGAGCAATATTTTTCTTATCTCACATAATTGTTGTAGTATCACATAATATCCAATGCCTAATTATGAACAATGAATATCTTGCAACCTATTATTGTGTGAAATGAAGGCCTCTTAACTACAACCAATTTTGGGATTTTTTTTAAATTTTGTGCATACCTCACTATTGGTTTGTTCACTCTTCATTGTTGGTATGTTGATATTAGCATCAAATGATTTAAATATTAAGGGTGGAAACAAATACATTGCAATGTTATATTTTATATGAGTAATGCATATTATATTTTATGATTTTCCAAGGCAAATATGAAACATTCCCAGTTTGACTTTACATACATTTGGAGAAGTGGTTAATTTCTTTGTTGGCACTTCATGATTTGGTATATATAAAGCACTTCATTTTTGGGTTTAACGTTGACTGCTTCATTGTCCTAAATTTTTTGCAACACTGTAATCATAAATGAGGTTTGACATAATCTCTTTTGTTTTCTAAAAAATCACTTACAATTGGGTACATTTGTTTCACTGTCTCATGGTGGATGTGTTGGGATTATAAAAATACCTCTGTATTTGGTAAAATAGATTCTAAAACATGCTCCTCACTGTCCTAAATTTATTTCTAGAAGCAACAAACTTATGGGCATATTTTATTGTAATTACGCATGGTAAATCATGTTTTGGGATAAGCTTGGATTAAAATTTTAATGTTGTCCTAGACATTTTTGCACCCCATATTTGAAATTTACTTAATAACATTTTCATATTTTGGGTATCATAAGCAAGTGTATTTCTTGAGCACAACATTAGATGGTTGATCTCTTGAGTACCAACATCAAATCCACTTAATATTGTACTTAGTTAAATCTAGCAGAATATGTGATAGATTGTTGGAATATATATAGTTTTGAATTTATTTTCTAAATGGTTAATGGACTATTCCATTCCATCATTACTTCACATTGGGAAACATTGCAATACATTACTTCACATTGGGAAACATTGCAATACACACTGCACACACCAACATTAAATCATCACTCTTGAGCACTCAATATTTCACGCTTCTACCATTTGGGATATTGTTGGGTTTGAACCTCTACAACTAGCTCACTTCTACTTCAACATGTTCTAGCTTGGACATCTTAGACTAGTAGTGTTGAGATATTTGTGAGTTTGTTTTAGGATTTCCTTAATACTTTTAGGAATTGCAAATTCAAGTGAGTTAAGTGAGGTCAGCCTAATTTTATCCTTTTCACTCTATACTCAAATGATTTACATTGGGTTGACATAAGGAGTCCCCTGTAGGCTAGCATTTACTTAGTTTTTAAGTGTGGGGAAAGCTACTGAGGTGACAATGGGTAGTTTTCCCTATAGTACCTATAGGATTTACCGCCAAAGTTAGGACTTTTCTGCTTGGGTAGAGTTTGAGAGATAACAGATGAAAAAACACTACAAAAATAAAGACATGATAAAACATATCGATGTGCCTACAGATTTCTGCAAATTTTGTCTTGCTGGGACATCTAGTTTAGTGTCTTCATATAACCTTTTTAAGTGCTCAGGCTTGATGATTAGATCCTTTCTTGGGATCTAGTCAAGAAAAAGAACCGTTAAACTTGGGTTGCTACGAAAAAACTCAAAGAGGAGATTTGATGTATTTTTTTAATGACTATCCATGCCATTAATTGTAGATATGTTTAAAAAACCAAATGGTAGTTTACAATAAATCCATGATCTTAGTACAAAGTCAACCTAAACATTTTGAATGTCGACATTATGATCATATTTCATTCTTCACTATGCATAAATTCATACCTTGGCATAGGTAATAAAACCATAATGATTGGTTTCTAGAGCCAAGGAGATGAAAGTATCTAACAAGTTTCCAATAACAACTAAATTCGTAATAACTCAGGTCTTTAATAGTGAAATTAAAAAAAAAACATTTGTGTAGAACTCGTCGAACTTTTGATGCAATTTTTGATTAAATTTCTACCAACGTATGTCGACATATTGAAAAACATAAATGATATTTCAATGTAAGTTTGTTGATCTTGCAATGGATGTTTGTCGACATATCGACAAGCACACGTCGAAATATCATTGAACGATCGACAAATGTACATCGATCTTTCTTGAAATGTTAGACGATCATGAAACGAACCTTTGTTGCTCTTTACATGCTCTTTTGAAAAACATACATCGAAATATTGATAAACATATGTTGAATGATTTACCAAAGTACGTCAATATTTCAACTAATGTTAGTCGATCATTAGATGAACTTTTGCTTCTCTTTACATGCTCTTTTGACAAACATACATCGGATGATCGAAAAAAGTACATCGATCTTTAGACCGATGTTTTTTTTTTTTTGTAAGTAAGAAGTCTATATTATATATAAGGTGCCTGCTAGAGCAGAAAATGTTTACAAAATATCAGTTAAACCTGGCTGAAATTACTGGACTGCCCCAACAGAGGGGAAACCAGTCCAGTCAGCCCCCAGTCAGAAGTTTTAGATAGCAAAACACAGAAAGTCCATACTATGATCCAACAGTATGAAAACCTATGAAATTGGAAGCATAACATAAGAAACTAAACACCTGGCGAAAATCCCAACCACGTAGCACGGAGTTCTTCTGCCCACGGTTCTGCATCGGTGTTGATCGGCTGCTCGTTCCTGCATTGTTCCTTGCTCGCCTCACTCTCCTTGTTCTCCACTGGGTAACTTTATTCCGCTGTTCGCTTCCTTGTTGCTGCCTGTCGCAGCATTCCATCCATTTCATCGTCAAGTGCCTCCCCTATTGGAGTGCCAGAGGGGTCCGTGGAGAGCTCCGAGTGCATGGCTGAGAGGATATGCAGAAAGGAGGCCACATTGTCTTCGGTGGCCTGCAAACGGAACTTGAGGTCCGCCACCTCCCTCCGGAGCTCGAAAACGAGGTCATACAATATTCCCAAGCGTTCTCGAAAGTGCTCGCCATCAGGTTGGGTCGCAGTGTGGATACTCAGGCGCTTGGAGTCTGCAAAAGCCAGTGGTGCACTTCGCCAGGTGCTCGAGGATGCAGGGAAGGACATGGTCGCGACGAATTGCATATGGGGATCCTGAGGACAGCGCTGGGAAGGAGGCGTCGCTCGCGGGAGGGTGGCCATGGAATGTAAGAGAAGAGACGGCTTAGGTGGAGGGGTGGCTGCAGAGCGACGATGAACCGACTGCAAAGGTGGAGGGGAGGCATTAGGGGACGAAGACTGGGGGTGTAAGGAGGAATCAGTCATCGGGGAGGCTGAAATCGAGGCAGGAGGCCTGCGGGGCTTCCAGGGCGAGCCTCGCTTCGGCTTACCTCTAATTCACTCTTTCATGGATGCAGGTGAGCCGGGTTGGCCAGGGACAAACCAGAATTGCAGAGAAACAATGGCGAAGGTGCTAGAATAAGCCTGTTTGCGCTTGCTTCGTGAAGGGAGGAGCCCTTCAGTTCGCAAGCCTGGTGTAATGCCGAGAATCACAAGACAAGCCATAATACAAAGTGTGGAGGGACAGGGGGTGGCGTTAATGCCCCTTGCGCATACCATCACATCCGTTTTAAACTCCATTAATCCCCCAGGTCGGCCCTGTACTACAGCACGAGCCTGTCGCGTGGCTCCGTGCTGCATTGCATCGTGTCCTGTCTCTCCCCTTGCCACGGGGATCCCACTAACACCCCATCCGGGGAATGTTTAGACCGATGTTAGTTGATCATTAGATTTTTTTTTTTCCTATTTACACTCTCTTTCAACAAATACACGTCGACCGATTGAAAAATGTACGTTGAAAGATCAACAAATGTATGTCGAACAATCGACAAAAGTATGTCAATGTTTTGACCAATGTTTGTCGATCATTAGAAATTTTGAGGATATTTACACGCATTTTGTGTCGATATTCCGACATAATTTTGTGTCATAAATTTCATCGTAATAGTGATGATCGGTTGTTCATCGATAGTGGTACACATGTCTAATGATGAAAATAGGTTGATGTGTTCATTGGAAGCTCGACGTTTTTACGACTCAAATTCATCGATAAATTGTCGAAAAATGGTTCCAATGTATTAGTGGATGATTTGACAGAGGCTGCTAGAATTTCATGGAATTCCATATTTTCTTCATCAGGAGGGGGCGAAGGCTCCCTCCCATCACCATCCAATATCCCAACTATTAGAGCTAAGGTTTGTTTAGGGTTTTAAGGAACAATTTTTTTTTCTCTATTCTTATCACACCTTTACTAACCTTTTGTTTGTTGAATAATACATTGAGTGTGTTTTAGAGTGTGCGGTTTTTCTCCTAGAAGGGTTTTCCATAAGAAATTGTTACCTAATGGTTATATGTTAACTATGTTGTTTATTACTACAACTATGTTTATTGAATTTTTGCACATTCTTTTTTCATTAATTAATGTAGGGAGAGTATTCCAAACATTTTATTCATTTCATTTTGGTATTATAGCTTGATCACCTTGGATCCAAGGTGTTAGGGACAAGGTTTTGTTTTATCTAATCTTGGTTTGAGTGGGAGCTTGCGCAAAAGGAAATCTTGTGCCAAACATGTCTAGATTAGAAATGAATAATTTTAATAGCACTAACTTTGAGTTGTGGAAGCTCAATATGGATGATATTATGGTAGATCGAGATATATGGGTTGCAATATTTGGAACCAAACTTGTTGATATGAAATATGGAGAGTGGGTGGTGTTAGAGAGAAAGGAGATATGCCTTATTAGGCTCTATTTGGATGATTCAGTATTATTGAATGATTTTGAAGAAAAAACCATAGCGACTATTTGTAACAAGTTGGGGGATTTGTATCATGCTAAACTATTGGTTAATAAACTTTTTCTGCATAAAAAAATGTTTTCCTTGGGAATGGGTGTTGGTGATTATGTAGTTGAGCACCTGAATGAATTTAATACTATTATGACCTATTTAATTTAAGTTGGAGTGAAGATGGAAGAGGATTATTATTTCACGACTCTTGTGTTATTTTCCTAGGACAAATTGGTAATGGCCATTGGAAGAATGCTTGCTTGATTACATCATGCCTCCTTTACTCTCAGAGAAGGTGGGGAAAAAAGCTTCTGAATCCACAAATGAGGCTTTGGTGGTTCATGGAAGATTGAAGAAGAAAGAAAATAAGAGATAAAAATTCATATTCAAATATTTTTGGAGAGAGACATAAGTCTACTAGAAATTCCAATGAAAATTTTTAGAACTATGCCAAGGTCAGGCATTTTAGAAGAGACTACAAGGAAGAGAAAAAGAAGAATAAGAAGGAAAACAATGATTCTATTTATGAGTCTGAAAAATATTCTCAAGAGGATGGTGGAGATGCCTTTGTTGCAGTGGAAACTAGGGATCAAATTTTCACCTGTCACAACATGTCAATGGCCCTCCAACACGTCCCAAAATTACGATGAAAAATATGCCCGTAAAAACAATTCTTATTTTAATTTTTACTATTTTTTCGAGAAATGTAAAGTATAATTTAAAATTTCGTATGAAGGATGATTATAGAAAATGTATGTCATGGTAATTAATATTTTTTTTTTTTTTTTACCTATGTGTGTTTTTGCATAATCATGTAATGGTGTCGTCATGACCACTCATTCAAAACTACTTCTGCAATTCACTTGTTCCATCACATTATGGACATAAAGGATATTGGGACATGGAGATTAATTGACCCATTACATCCCTGCTCCGATTTTTTTTTGAAACTATCGCATCATATATAACATGCATATGAACATAGATCAAATCATAGGAAAAGGGATATCAAAATTTGGTTAATATCTTGTGCATTCATAGGAATATTGGTGATTTGGCGGGAATCTGAACCAACTTCCTCTCCCTCATGCATTAGACTTTAATAAATTAGGTAGAACCACTTGGAGTAAATAAAATAGTAGATATAGATACAAAGGTTGTTGACATGCAGGTGATTGGATCACTAAGGTGGCCTCATAGAGCACTATATTTCATCTAAAATTCATATTGTTCATAACTGCTTCACACCATTGGTCATGGTTAAAGAGTTTAAACTGCATTGATTTGTTTTCCCATTCCATATAGAATTTTTAAATGAGTATTCGTGTTGCATTGGATCCCCATAAGACTATACAGAGGAAATTTGGCTTTGAGATTTGAAGAAATGAGGTATAGTTCACTTTTGTCTTTTCAAAATTGTGGGGAATTCCTTTCACGAAAGTTATTTATTTTTATTTTTATTTTAAGTAGAAAACCCTGATTATTTTATATTTTTCTTTCATTTTGTTTTTCTAGCTTCGAATTTCTTTAAAAGTCATGGGGTATTTCATATTTTAATGAAGTTTTGGTCATATAAAGGATCATGAAAATATGGTTTAAAATTGTGTAGTTTGTTGTTGATGGTTTGAACCCAACTATTTAATATTATTTCTGTATAAATTAAATATTCTACTATAAATATTTATTATTTCGTATTTCCTCTCTATTTTTTCTTTTTATAAGGAGGGTTAATAACATTCAAAAATTTGTTTTCCATTTTCCAATTATTGTCTCACATTTCATAGTTGTTTAGCCCTTTTGTTTGGAGGTTTAATATTAGACAATATCTTTTAAATTTAGGGAAATATCTCTTTTATTTTTTAAATATTTAATAAGTTTTGTGGGAAGCCTATGATTGTGAAATTGAAATTTTCGTTGGTTTATGCAATACTGTAAACCCTAACAAGTATGCTAGTTAGGTTAAGCTCCTGCAAAGCAGTGGCAAAGAATGTTGATAGGGAATTGCATTCATTTAACACGAGCGGTGTTTCTCTACTGCTTATTGTCTTAATGATTTTTATAAGTTATTTATCTACATGGATATTTTTGTTTGAAGTTATTAGTTGGATGGCCATTTGTTTTCTATACATATCCCACATATCAATGCAAAATTCCAAATCATGATTCATTTCATCACCTGGAATCCATAAGCTCATATTAAATTTATGCATTTATGTTGATTTCATATTTGTTTCTCAAGGATTAGTAGCTATTTTTCTTGTCAATATTCTCTTCAAAAATCATATATTTCTTAGTCATCTACAATTGTCTGCTCTTGTATATCAGGGCATAAAAAACAATATTTTTGAAGCTTATTTTTGGAGCTTTTTTAAAACATATTGCATTTAATCATTGCATAATACTGTGCAAGATATGCTTAAGCTGCACATGGCAGTGAGTTTTCAAAAGTTTTTTGGACATATGTATTACATAGTAGTCTTTTTGGAATTATCATGGAAGTGTGTACTTAATTTATTGTTGTCAATTGAAAAGTAATTTTTTTTGGAAACTTTTCATTATGGAAGAGTTGCATTATTATATACCCTTCTCACTTAAAATAGGACCCTCCCTTCAAATTTGATCACTGGTGGCAACCCGTGCATGACAAATTGCATGGTTGATAGACTTCGAAGGTTCCATCCCTATGACTTCCCATTGGAAATGGTTTTCAATGTATGAGAAATATGATGGTGGGATGTTATACCTTGGTGATAACTCTCCTCCTAACATAGTTGGTCATGGTAGAGTCTTGTTGAGATTCCCCGATGGTAGAGTAAAGGAGGTCGATGGAGTTTTTCACATTCCAGTTTTGGCACAATACCTACTATTAGTAAACACACTTAATGATGCATGTGTGTAGGTTTATTTCTTTGAAAAAAGGTGTAAGCTGGTCCTAGGAGCTATGGTGCTCACTAAGGGTGTTTGTGTGGGAACTTTGCTCCATATTGATGGTGGAATATTCAGTGTAATAGTTGTTGGATTACTTAGAGGGGGGGTGAATTAGTGATAGAGCAATATAATCCTTTTTAACCACAAAATTCAAGTGTTATATCAATGTATCATTATCATCTAATAGTTGTAGAGTAAATAAACAATGAACAAATGAGCAATAATACACATACACAATACACCAGTGTTTTTACGTGGAAACCCAAAGTGGGAGAAACTATGAAATGATTTTTCTTATATTTCTTTAAGAATTACATTCATTGGAAGAACCAACTTCCTTTGTTTTCCAGCTGTAACTGGAAGGAGGCTCCAAAACCCTATTTTCTCAGGCTACAACCTGAGGGAAGATCCAACTCCCCAATTCTCTGGCTATAACTAGAAGGAGGCTACAACCCCTTAGTTTCTCAAGCTACAACTCGAGGGAAGCTCCAACTCCCCAATTCTCTAGCTACAACCAGAAGGAGGCTACAACCCCCTTTGTGCTCCAGCTACAACTAGAAGGTAGCTACAACCACCTGTCCTTGCCCCGTCCAACCACCCTGAAATATAAGTAGAATGATGGAACCACTATCACACTATCACTGTGTGATATACTGCTATAAACCTGTACCATAAACAAGTGCATCAACCATGCACCAACCTGTACCAAACAATCTTGTAATCAGCCTGTACCATAAACACGTGCATCAACCATGCACCAACATGTACCTCAATCTGTACCATCAATGAGTGCATCAACCATGCACCAAATATGTACCAATCATGCACCAAATACACATAAACTATGAATCATCAAGATGTAACAACATTATCAACTATACACCTCATGTATGTGCCAACTCATCAACTACTTGTCTCAACCATGTATCCAACATGTAACTCAACCAAAATCCCTCATCAATTTCATCATCCAAATCTGATTTGTAACTCTATAACAGACCTGGTGTATATGATCACATACCTACAAACCTTACTTAACTTTAACAACAAGAGACTAGCATTTTCATCAAACTTTACTTTAGTCTCACATGAATAATTTTGGATTAGTCAACAACCCTAACTTGCAATAATCATAACTATGTACCTGTAATGAATAAAGATCTGAAAATGGTACACAATATTCTTTAGTGTCTTTTATGCAATTCCTCTAGATTTCACTACTTGGAACCTCTTAGAAAAGGAGTTATAGCAAAAATGGCATACCTTGTTGAATTCTGGCTTATTCTAGAAAGAGAACTTGTAGAGCATGACCCACACATAATATTAGTTTATGGATTTGAAAATGGTACAAAGAATACTACAGACTGTACTCTAACCAATACATTTTGTATTACAAAATTTGGATCTGTTATGAATAAGTTATGATGTTTTTACCCGAAATACCTGTTTTAGACTAGTTTTAGGACTAGCCACAAACCCTATTTTCCACGGAGTATAACTCCAAAAATACAACGACCCATAAGATGAAATTGTTATCACAACTTCTTGGATATGTTTCCTCAACGACCCATAAGCTAAAATTGTTATCACAACTTTTTGGATATGTTTCCTCAACGACCTCCCAATTTCGTGCTCTGAATCATTCTATAAAAAAGTTATTGCGAAAATGGTGAGATGACCTGTAAATAACATACCTTAGAAAACATCTTCAAAAAAATTTATCCTCCCTTGAATTTCGACCTTCTTTACTTCACCTTCCATCTTAAATTTTCCTTAGATATCCTTTGGTTACCTCAGTCACTTGTATATATTCAATATTCTCAAGTGTGATTAAAATGAAAGACCCTTGCCTCTTATTTATACTTTTATGTAGCTTCCTCAAGGGGTTACCTTCTAACCATATTAAACCATTTTCCTTATTTTAGGGCTAACCCACTTCTAACCACTTGTCCACTTAGTAATTTATCCATTAACTTTATTCTTTAAATAATTTCTTTTGTATCCACTTTGACTTATAATACACTCATCACTTCACTTTATTATTTACCTTCTAAAATTTCTTAAACCACTTTCCTTATTTGAGGGCTAACCCACTTATAACCACTTGTCCACTTAACTTAAACACTTTCCATAATTATTAAGTTCTCCATTAATTTTATTATTTAAATATTTTTTTTTGCATCCTCTTTGACTTATAGTACACTCATCACTTCACTTTATTATTTAAATAATTTCTTCTTTGTAAACACTTTGACTACTTTGACCTTTTGGGGATTCTAGATGACTCATGAGGGTTCTCCAACTTCACATGGCCATAAATCTCTAACCGTGAGGAGTTATGTGACATTCCACATACCACCGAAAATGGCATGACATGTACTATCCATCTAGAATAATATTACCTACACATATATCAAAACTCATACCATTATCCATCAAACAAACTTGGGTCCATTACCCAAACCTTTGTGCTACCATAATTCACTATTGAATTTTATTCAAGGGTTTACATCAATGAAAAACAACCCAATTAATAAAAAATCTCCCCCTTTGGCATTCATGGAAACACTCTGATGCAATACTGAAGTCATGTAATACTGAATTCATATTACTGATGCTCCCCCTATGACCATCACTCCCCCTGGAACCATGCCTTTATGCTATGCATCTGATAAATCTCTCCCCCTTTGTCATCAATGGAAAATGTATCTTTCCATTTGGGGCTTCTCCCCCTAACTAAAATGTACTTGGGGATACTCCCCCTGAATGAACTCTTCCTGAAACAAATCTCCCAACCCGAAATGTCCTCTTTATTGTGCTTCCTTGTGTAAATATAAGACATACAAGATAAGCATTCAAAAGCATTCATTTTGGAGTAGAAATTACTCCGAGTCTCTAGCGAAGATACTTAAAGGATTCCCGTGGAAGCGATTTTGTAAATATGTCTGCCACTTGTTCTTTTGTGCCCACATATTCAACTCTGATGTTATTCTCTACAACCTGTTCCTGTAGAAAGTGATAATTTATTGGAATATGCTTCATCTTGGAGTGCATCACCGGGTTCTTTGAGATACCAATGACACTTATATTATCACAATAGATTGGAATGGGCTAATCATACTCAACCTGTATATCTGTCAGAGTTTGTTTCATCCATAGAACCTATGTACAACACGCTGATGCTACAATATACTCTACCTCATATGTAGATAAGGATACTGATGATTGTTTCTTGCTTAGCCATGTACTAAACACTCACCCAAGTAGAACACTGCTCCACTGATGCTTCATCGGTCATCAATGCAACCTGCCCAATATGCATCCATGTAGGAAATAAGTGATATATCCTTTCCTTTTGGATACCATAATCCAAACTCTTCTGTTCCTTTGATATATCTTAAAATCCTCTTCACTGCTAATATATGTGATTCCTTTGGTGCTGCTTGAAATCATGCCACATGTCCAACTACCTTCATTACATCTAGTCTGGATGCTGTCACATATAGTAAGCTGCCAATCATTGACCTGTATTTCCTCTGGTATGTAGAGTTTGAATCATCATCTTTTCTCAACTTGCAACTCGTTTGCATAGGAGTGAAAACTGGTTTGCAATATTCCATTCCGAACCTCTTTAGAATTTCTATGATATACTTATTTTGAGAAATAAAAATTCATTGGTTGCTTTGACGTATCTGAAGACCCAGAAATAAGGATATTTCTCTGATTAATGGCATTTCAAATTCATTCTTCATATCCTTTGCAAATTTATGTCTTAACTTGTCATCATTTCTTCCAAAAATAATATCATCAACATAAAATTCAATTAATAAAATACTATCTTGAGTTACCTTGATGTAGAGGTTGTTGTCTGCACTTCCTTTTCTAAACCGTGTCTGCTGTAAATATTTATCCAGTCTAGAGTACCATGCTCTGGGAGTTTGTTTTATACCATAAAAGGCCTTCTTCAATTTACACACATAATCTGCATTCTCTGACAACTAAAATCCTTCTCGTTGTTCAATGTAGACTTCTTCTTCAAGTTCCCCATTCATAAAAGATGATTTTACATCCATCTGATACACTTTAATATTCTTGGAGCATGCATAAGCTAAAAGAAATTGGATTGCTTCCATTCTGGCAACTGGGGCAAATGTATCTTCAAAGTCTATTCCTTCAACCTATGCGTATCCTTTACATACCAATCTAGACTTGTTCATTGTAACCTGTCCATCTTCATTCAACTTATTCCTGAATACCCACTTTGTGCCAATCAAATTATTATTCTTTGGTCTTGGAACCAATTCCCAAGTTTCATTTTTCTCTATTTGATCCAATTCTTCATCCATGACCTTATTTCAAAATTCATCCTTGCTGGCCTCTTCAAAACTGTTTGGTTCAATAGTAGATGAGAGTGCTAGGTGCATTTGTTCTGGTGAATAGATTCTTCTTCTAGTCTCAACTGCTGCATCTTTGTTTCCGATAATCTGATCTGAAGGATGATTCTTCTACACTCGTTTGCTAGGTGTCTTTGGAGGCACTTGTTGAAATTTCTCTTCTACTTCTGTCTGATCCTCTTCTTCTTCTTCATCTTCTGCTTCTTATTTGTAAAGATGTTCCATTTATTTATTTTCTTCTTCCTTTAATTCTCGTCCACCTGTTTCATCAATTGTTACATCGATGCTTTCCACAACTTTGTTCAATCTCAAATTGTAATACTTGTATGCTTTCCTTGTACTCGAGTAAACAAGAAGTACTCCTTTGTCCACATGAGAGTCAAACTTTCCCATTCTTCCATATTCTCCTTTGATGTAGCATTTGCTTCCAAATACTCTGAAGTGCTTCACATTTGCTAGTCTTCCTTTCCATAGCTCGTAGGGAGTTTTGTCATTGTTGTTTCTGAGCATTAATCTGTTTTGAATGTGAATTGCTGTATGGACTGCATGTGTCCAAAAAATATCTGTCAATTTGGAATCCATTAACATTGTTCGAGCCATTTCTCATGTAATTATAATCCATTATGCTAATGTTCCTTTGTCTATGAACCGCTCTCTGAACCAATCTATGAATCCATGGTCTCGTCCACTGTCATATATCTATCCAAACCTGCTAAGTGTACTTACAAATCCATCTCTCTCCATAATTTCCAAGACTCTACTACACAACTGTCCATAATGCTAACCCATTTATCAATATACTATCATGAAGTCTTCACTACTACAACTGATTGTACTTCTGTTAGATGACTGCTCTAGATCTGTCTTCTCAAACTCTGCAAGATGCTTGAAGGATGGTTCTTTTGTCTTTCACAACTATCACATAGAATCCCCCTATCTAATATTCATATTGCCTGGGAGTCTCTAATCCAGATGGATTAGAACAATTCCTTCTCTGATGTGTATTCATCATTATCTTCATTGGTAGATTCATCATCTCTCTGAGCTCTGACTTCTTTCTTTCTGTCTGTAGATTTATCTTTCACTAAAATGTTTGAAAGTATAATCTCTTGAACCTGTTCCTCATTTACCTGTCCTTCTTTTCATTCAGTTATTTTCCAAACCTTTCAGTATCTGACATCTTTCTTTTTCTCTGTAGAATTTTCTTCATCTCATTTTTTTGCCAATATTGCGATCTTCAAAGGACCTGGTATTTGTTCATCTGTTCTTCGTGTTTTCTTATATCTGATATCGGTGTTCTCTTTCATGGAAGTACCGATCATGCTTATATAATCACTAGATATGTTTCCATAGTTATGAAATTTGTAACATTCAATGCCACGTGGGGCCACATAGACATTTCTTTCTTGAACATTTCTTTTATAATCCCTACAATCTGCAACCTTATGTCTAAAATTAGTACAATAAAAACAATGACCATAAAATAAATTTGCATAACTAGGAGTAAATGATATTATTTTTGGTGTAGTCCTTCTGAATTTCTTCCTTGACTGATCATGATCATGATTGAAGCTTCTTTTTGGCTTAAACATGGATGGTAT
>ML791162.1:247174-261700 GCA_009831015.1 Picea engelmannii
TTGCTTCTCTTTACATGCTCTTTTGACAAACATACATCGGATGATCGAAAAAAGTACATCGATCTTTAGACCGATGTTTTTTTTTTTTTGTAAGTAAGAAGTCTATATTATATATAAGGTGCCTGCTAGAGCAGAAAATGTTTCCAAAATATCAGTTAAACCTGGCTGAAATTACTGGACTTCCCCAACAGAGGGGAAACCAATCCAGTCAGCCCCCAGTCAGAAGTTTTAGATAGAAAAACACAGAAAGTCCATACTATGAGCCAACAGTCTGAAAACCTATGAAATTGGAAGCATACCATAAGAAACTAAACACCTGGCGAAAATCCCAACCACGTAGCACGGAGTTCTTCTGCCCACGGTTCTGCATCGGTGTTGATCGACTGCTCGTTCCCGCATTGTTCCTTGCTCGCCTCACTCTCCTTGTTCTCCACTGGGTCGCTTTGTTCCGCTGTTCACTTCCTTGTTGCTGCCTGTCGCAGCATTCCATCCATTTCATCGTCAAGTGCCTCCCCCATTGGAGTGCCAGAGGGGTCCGTGGAGAGCTCCGAGTGCATGGCCGAGAGGATATGCAGAAAGGAGGCCACATTGTCTTCGGTGGCCTGCAAACGGAACTTGAGGTCCGCCACCTCCCTCCGGAGCTCGAAAACGAGGTCATACAATATGCCCAAGCGTTCTCGAAAGTGCCCGCCATCAGGTTGGGTCGCAGTGTGGATACTCAGGCGCTTGGAGTCTGCAAAAGCCAGTGGTACACTTCGCCAGGTGCTCGAGGATGCAGGGAAGGACATGGTCGTGACGAATTGCATACGGGGATCCTGAGGACAGCGCTGGGAAGGAGGCGTCGCTCGCGGGAGGGTGGCCATGGAATGTAAGAGCAGAGACGGCTTAGGTGGCAGGGTGGCTGCAGAGCGACGACGAACCGACTGCGCATGTGGAGGGGAGGCATTAGGGGACGAAGACAGGGGGTGTAAGGAGGAATCAGTCATTGGGGAGGCTGAAAGCGAGGCAGGAGGCCTGCGGGGCTTCCAGGGCGAGCCTCGCTTCGACTTACCTCTAATTCGCTCTTTCATGGATGCAGGTGAGCCGGGTTGGCCAGGGACAAACCAAAATTGAAGAGAAACAATGGCGGAGGTGCTAGAACAAGCCTGTTTGCGCTTGCTTCGTGAAGGGAGGAGCCCTTCAGTTCGCAAGCCTGGTGTAATGCCGAGAATCACAAGCCAAGCCATAATACAAAGTGCGGAGGGACAGGGGGTGGCGTTAATGCCCCTTGCGCATACCATCACATCCGTTTTAAACTCCATTAATCCCCCAGGTCGGCCCTGTACTGCAGCACGAGCCTGTCACGTGGCTCCGTGCTGCATTGCATCATGTCCTGTCTCTCCCCTTGCCACGGGGATCCCACTAACACCCCATCCGGGGAATCTTTAGACCGATGTTAGTTGATCATTAGATTTTTTTTTTCCTATTTACACTCTCTTTCAACAAAGACACATCGACCGATTGAAAAATGTACGTCGAAAGATCAACAAATGTATGTCGAACAATCGACAAAAGTATGTCAATGTTTTGACCAATGTTTGTCGATCATTAGAAATTTTGAGGATATTTACACGCATTTTGTGTCGATATTCCGACATAATTTTGTGTCATAAATTTCATCGTAATAGTGATGATCGGTTGTTCATCGATAGTGGTACACATGTCTAATGATGAAAATAGGTTGATGTGTTCATTGGAAGCTCGACGTTTTTACGACTCAAATTCATCGATAAATTGTCGAAAAATGGTTCCAATGTATTAGTGGATGATTTGACAGAGGCTGCTAGAATTTCATGGAATTCCATATTTTCTTCATCAGGAGGGGGCGAAGGCTCCCTCCCATCACCATCCAATATCCCAACTATTAGAGCTAAGGTTTGTTTAGGGTTTTAAGGAACAATTTTTTTTTCTCTATTCTTATCACACCTTTACTAACCTTTTGTTTGTTGAATAATACATTGAGTGTGTTTTAGAGTGTGCGGTTTTTCTCCTAGAAGGGTTTTCCATAAGAAATTGTTACCTAATGGTTATATGTTAACTATGTTGTTTATTACTACAACTATGTTTATTGAATTTTTGCACATTCTTTTTTCATTAATTAATGTAGGGAGAGTATTCCAAACATTTTATTCATTTCATTTTGGTATTATAGCTTGATCACCTTGGATCCAAGGTGTTAGGGACAAGGTTTTGTTTTATCTAATCTTGGTTTGAGTGGGAGCTTGCGCAAAAGGAAATCTTGTGCCAAACATGTCTAGATTAGAAATGAATAATTTTAATAGCACTAACTTTGAGTTGTGGAAGCTCAATATGGATGATATTATGGTAGATCGAGATATATGGGTTGCAATATTTGGAACCAAACTTGTTGATATGAAATATGGAGAGTGGGTGGTGTTAGAGAGAAAGGAGATATGCCTTATTAGGCTCTATTTGGATGATTCAGTATTATTGAATGATTTTGAAGAAAAAACCATAGCGACTATTTGTAACAAGTTGGGGGATTTGTATCATGCTAAACTATTGGTTAATAAACTTTTTCTGCATAAAAAAATGTTTTCCTTGGGAATGGGTGTTGGTGATTATGTAGTTGAGCACCTGAATGAATTTAATACTATTATGACCTATTTAATTTAAGTTGGAGTGAAGATGGAAGAGGATTATTATTTCACGACTCTTGTGTTATTTTCCTAGGACAAATTGGTAATGGCCATTGGAAGAATGCTTGCTTGATTACATCATGCCTCCTTTACTCTCAGAGAAGGTGGGGAAAAAAGCTTCTGAATCCACAAATGAGGCTTTGGTGGTTCATGGAAGATTGAAGAAGAAAGAAAATAAGAGATAAAAATTCATATTCAAATATTTTTGGAGAGAGACATAAGTCTACTAGAAATTCCAATGAAAATTTTTAGAACTATGCCAAGGTCAGGCATTTTAGAAGAGACTACAAGGAAGAGAAAAAGAAGAATAAGAAGGAAAACAATGATTCTATTTATGAGTCTGAAAAATATTCTCAAGAGGATGGTGGAGATGCCTTTGTTGCAGTGGAAACTAGGGATCAAATTTTCACCTGTCACAACATGTCAATGGCCCTCCAACACGTCCCAAAATTACGATGAAAAATATGCCCGTAAAAACAATTCTTATTTTAATTTTTACTATTTTTTCGAGAAATGTAAAGTATAATTTAAAATTTCGTATGAAGGATGATTATAGAAAATGTATGTCATGGTAATTAATATTTTTTTTTTTTTTTTACCTATGTGTGTTTTTGCATAATCATGTAATGGTGTCGTCATGACCACTCATTCAAAACTACTTCTGCAATTCACTTGTTCCATCACATTATGGACATAAAGGATATTGGGACATGGAGATTAATTGACCCATTACATCCCTGCTCCGATTTTTTTTTGAAACTATCGCATCATATATAACATGCATATGAACATAGATCAAATCATAGGAAAAGGGATATCAAAATTTGGTTAATATCTTGTGCATTCATAGGAATATTGGTGATTTGGCGGGAATCTGAACCAACTTCCTCTCCCTCATGCATTAGACTTTAATAAATTAGGTAGAACCACTTGGAGTAAATAAAATAGTAGATATAGATACAAAGGTTGTTGACATGCAGGTGATTGGATCACTAAGGTGGCCTCATAGAGCACTATATTTCATCTAAAATTCATATTGTTCATAACTGCTTCACACCATTGGTCATGGTTAAAGAGTTTAAACTGCATTGATTTGTTTTCCCATTCCATATAGAATTTTTAAATGAGTATTCGTGTTGCATTGGATCCCCATAAGACTATACAGAGGAAATTTGGCTTTGAGATTTGAAGAAATGAGGTATAGTTCACTTTTGTCTTTTCAAAATTGTGGGGAATTCCTTTCACGAAAGTTATTTATTTTTATTTTTATTTTAAGTAGAAAACCCTGATTATTTTATATTTTTCTTTCATTTTGTTTTTCTAGCTTCGAATTTCTTTAAAAGTCATGGGGTATTTCATATTTTAATGAAGTTTTGGTCATATAAAGGATCATGAAAATATGGTTTAAAATTGTGTAGTTTGTTGTTGATGGTTTGAACCCAACTATTTAATATTATTTCTGTATAAATTAAATATTCTACTATAAATATTTATTATTTCGTATTTCCTCTCTATTTTTTCTTTTTATAAGGAGGGTTAATAACATTCAAAAATTTGTTTTCCATTTTCCAATTATTGTCTCACATTTCATAGTTGTTTAGCCCTTTTGTTTGGAGGTTTAATATTAGACAATATCTTTTAAATTTAGGGAAATATCTCTTTTATTTTTTAAATATTTAATAAGTTTTGTGGGAAGCCTATGATTGTGAAATTGAAATTTTCGTTGGTTTATGCAATACTGTAAACCCTAACAAGTATGCTAGTTAGGTTAAGCTCCTGCAAAGCAGTGGCAAAGAATGTTGATAGGGAATTGCATTCATTTAACACGAGCGGTGTTTCTCTACTGCTTATTGTCTTAATGATTTTTATAAGTTATTTATCTACATGGATATTTTTGTTTGAAGTTATTAGTTGGATGGCCATTTGTTTTCTATACATATCCCACATATCAATGCAAAATTCCAAATCATGATTCATTTCATCACCTGGAATCCATAAGCTCATATTAAATTTATGCATTTATGTTGATTTCATATTTGTTTCTCAAGGATTAGTAGCTATTTTTCTTGTCAATATTCTCTTCAAAAATCATATATTTCTTAGTCATCTACAATTGTCTGCTCTTGTATATCAGGGCATAAAAAACAATATTTTTGAAGCTTATTTTTGGAGCTTTTTTAAAACATATTGCATTTAATCATTGCATAATACTGTGCAAGATATGCTTAAGCTGCACATGGCAGTGAGTTTTCAAAAGTTTTTTGGACATATGTATTACATAGTAGTCTTTTTGGAATTATCATGGAAGTGTGTACTTAATTTATTGTTGTCAATTGAAAAGTAATTTTTTTTGGAAACTTTTCATTATGGAAGAGTTGCATTATTATATACCCTTCTCACTTAAAATAGGACCCTCCCTTCAAATTTGATCACTGGTGGCAACCCGTGCATGACAAATTGCATGGTTGATAGACTTCGAAGGTTCCATCCCTATGACTTCCCATTGGAAATGGTTTTCAATGTATGAGAAATATGATGGTGGGATGTTATACCTTGGTGATAACTCTCCTCCTAACATAGTTGGTCATGGTAGAGTCTTGTTGAGATTCCCCGATGGTAGAGTAAAGGAGGTCGATGGAGTTTTTCACATTCCAGTTTTGGCACAATACCTACTATTAGTAAACACACTTAATGATGCATGTGTGTAGGTTTATTTCTTTGAAAAAAGGTGTAAGCTGGTCCTAGGAGCTATGGTGCTCACTAAGGGTGTTTGTGTGGGAACTTTGCTCCATATTGATGGTGGAATATTCAGTGTAATAGTTGTTGGATTACTTAGAGGGGGGGTGAATTAGTGATAGAGCAATATAATCCTTTTTAACCACAAAATTCAAGTGTTATATCAATGTATCATTATCATCTAATAGTTGTAGAGTAAATAAACAATGAACAAATGAGCAATAATACACATACACAATACACCAGTGTTTTTACGTGGAAACCCAAAGTGGGAGAAACTATGAAATGATTTTTCTTATATTTCTTTAAGAATTACATTCATTGGAAGAACCAACTTCCTTTGTTTTCCAGCTGTAACTGGAAGGAGGCTCCAAAACCCTATTTTCTCAGGCTACAACCTGAGGGAAGATCCAACTCCCCAATTCTCTGGCTATAACTAGAAGGAGGCTACAACCCCTTAGTTTCTCAAGCTACAACTCGAGGGAAGCTCCAACTCCCCAATTCTCTAGCTACAACCAGAAGGAGGCTACAACCCCCTTTGTGCTCCAGCTACAACTAGAAGGTAGCTACAACCACCTGTCCTTGCCCCGTCCAACCACCCTGAAATATAAGTAGAATGATGGAACCACTATCACACTATCACTGTGTGATATACTGCTATAAACCTGTACCATAAACAAGTGCATCAACCATGCACCAACCTGTACCAAACAATCTTGTAATCAGCCTGTACCATAAACACGTGCATCAACCATGCACCAACATGTACCTCAATCTGTACCATCAATGAGTGCATCAACCATGCACCAAATATGTACCAATCATGCACCAAATACACATAAACTATGAATCATCAAGATGTAACAACATTATCAACTATACACCTCATGTATGTGCCAACTCATCAACTACTTGTCTCAACCATGTATCCAACATGTAACTCAACCAAAATCCCTCATCAATTTCATCATCCAAATCTGATTTGTAACTCTATAACAGACCTGGTGTATATGATCACATACCTACAAACCTTACTTAACTTTAACAACAAGAGACTAGCATTTTCATCAAACTTTACTTTAGTCTCACATGAATAATTTTGGATTAGTCAACAACCCTAACTTGCAATAATCATAACTATGTACCTGTAATGAATAAAGATCTGAAAATGGTACACAATATTCTTTAGTGTCTTTTATGCAATTCCTCTAGATTTCACTACTTGGAACCTCTTAGAAAAGGAGTTATAGCAAAAATGGCATACCTTGTTGAATTCTGGCTTATTCTAGAAAGAGAACTTGTAGAGCATGACCCACACATAATATTAGTTTATGGATTTGAAAATGGTACAAAGAATACTACAGACTGTACTCTAACCAATACATTTTGTATTACAAAATTTGGATCTGTTATGAATAAGTTATGATGTTTTTACCCGAAATACCTGTTTTAGACTAGTTTTAGGACTAGCCACAAACCCTATTTTCCACGGAGTATAACTCCAAAAATACAACGACCCATAAGATGAAATTGTTATCACAACTTCTTGGATATGTTTCCTCAACGACCCATAAGCTAAAATTGTTATCACAACTTTTTGGATATGTTTCCTCAACGACCTCCCAATTTCGTGCTCTGAATCATTCTATAAAAAAGTTATTGCGAAAATGGTGAGATGACCTGTAAATAACATACCTTAGAAAACATCTTCAAAAAAATTTATCCTCCCTTGAATTTCGACCTTCTTTACTTCACCTTCCATCTTAAATTTTCCTTAGATATCCTTTGGTTACCTCAGTCACTTGTATATATTCAATATTCTCAAGTGTGATTAAAATGAAAGACCCTTGCCTCTTATTTATACTTTTATGTAGCTTCCTCAAGGGGTTACCTTCTAACCATATTAAACCATTTTCCTTATTTTAGGGCTAACCCACTTCTAACCACTTGTCCACTTAGTAATTTATCCATTAACTTTATTCTTTAAATAATTTCTTTTGTATCCACTTTGACTTATAATACACTCATCACTTCACTTTATTATTTACCTTCTAAAATTTCTTAAACCACTTTCCTTATTTGAGGGCTAACCCACTTATAACCACTTGTCCACTTAACTTAAACACTTTCCATAATTATTAAGTTCTCCATTAATTTTATTATTTAAATATTTTTTTTTGCATCCTCTTTGACTTATAGTACACTCATCACTTCACTTTATTATTTAAATAATTTCTTCTTTGTAAACACTTTGACTACTTTGACCTTTTGGGGATTCTAGATGACTCATGAGGGTTCTCCAACTTCACATGGCCATAAATCTCTAACCGTGAGGAGTTATGTGACATTCCACATACCACCGAAAATGGCATGACATGTACTATCCATCTAGAATAATATTACCTACACATATATCAAAACTCATACCATTATCCATCAAACAAACTTGGGTCCATTACCCAAACCTTTGTGCTACCATAATTCACTATTGAATTTTATTCAAGGGTTTACATCAATGAAAAACAACCCAATTAATAAAAAATCTCCCCCTTTGGCATTCATGGAAACACTCTGATGCAATACTGAAGTCATGTAATACTGAATTCATATTACTGATGCTCCCCCTATGACCATCACTCCCCCTGGAACCATGCCTTTATGCTATGCATCTGATAAATCTCTCCCCCTTTGTCATCAATGGAAAATGTATCTTTCCATTTGGGGCTTCTCCCCCTAACTAAAA
This sequence comes from Picea engelmannii, assembly GCA_009831015.1. Taxonomy (NCBI): domain Eukaryota; kingdom Viridiplantae; phylum Streptophyta; class Pinopsida; order Pinales; family Pinaceae; genus Picea; species Picea engelmannii. The sequence continues at coordinate 255,353 of ML791162.1, forward strand.
TGTACTTGGGGATACTCCCCCTGAATGAACTCTTCCTGAAACAAATCTCCCAACCCGAAATGTCCTCTTTATTGTGCTTCCTTGTGTAAATATAAGACATACAAGATAAGCATTCAAAAGCATTCATTTTGGAGTAGAAATTACTCCGAGTCTCTAGCGAAGATACTTAAAGGATTCCCGTGGAAGCGATTTTGTAAATATGTCTGCCACTTGTTCTTTTGTGCCCACATATTCAACTCTGATGTTATTCTCTACAACCTGTTCCTGTAGAAAGTGATAATTTATTGGAATATGCTTCATCTTGGAGTGCATCACCGGGTTCTTTGAGATACCAATGACACTTATATTATCACAATAGATTGGAATGGGCTAATCATACTCAACCTGTATATCTGTCAGAGTTTGTTTCATCCATAGAACCTATGTACAACACGCTGATGCTACAATATACTCTACCTCATATGTAGATAAGGATACTGATGATTGTTTCTTGCTTAGCCATGTACTAAACACTCACCCAAGTAGAACACTGCTCCACTGATGCTTCATCGGTCATCAATGCAACCTGCCCAATATGCATCCATGTAGGAAATAAGTGATATATCCTTTCCTTTTGGATACCATAATCCAAACTCTTCTGTTCCTTTGATATATCTTAAAATCCTCTTCACTGCTAATATATGTGATTCCTTTGGTGCTGCTTGAAATCATGCCACATGTCCAACTACCTTCATTACATCTAGTCTGGATGCTGTCACATATAGTAAGCTGCCAATCATTGACCTGTATTTCCTCTGGTATGTAGAGTTTGAATCATCATCTTTTCTCAACTTGCAACTCGTTTGCATAGGAGTGAAAACTGGTTTGCAATATTCCATTCCGAACCTCTTTAGAATTTCTATGATATACTTATTTTGAGAAATAAAAATTCATTGGTTGCTTTGACGTATCTGAAGACCCAGAAATAAGGATATTTCTCTGATTAATGGCATTTCAAATTCATTCTTCATATCCTTTGCAAATTTATGTCTTAACTTGTCATCATTTCTTCCAAAAATAATATCATCAACATAAAATTCAATTAATAAAATACTATCTTGAGTTACCTTGATGTAGAGGTTGTTGTCTGCACTTCCTTTTCTAAACCGTGTCTGCTGTAAATATTTATCCAGTCTAGAGTACCATGCTCTGGGAGTTTGTTTTATACCATAAAAGGCCTTCTTCAATTTACACACATAATCTGCATTCTCTGACAACTAAAATCCTTCTCGTTGTTCAATGTAGACTTCTTCTTCAAGTTCCCCATTCATAAAAGATGATTTTACATCCATCTGATACACTTTAATATTCTTGGAGCATGCATAAGCTAAAAGAAATTGGATTGCTTCCATTCTGGCAACTGGGGCAAATGTATCTTCAAAGTCTATTCCTTCAACCTATGCGTATCCTTTACATACCAATCTAGACTTGTTCATTGTAACCTGTCCATCTTCATTCAACTTATTCCTGAATACCCACTTTGTGCCAATCAAATTATTATTCTTTGGTCTTGGAACCAATTCCCAAGTTTCATTTTTCTCTATTTGATCCAATTCTTCATCCATGACCTTATTTCAAAATTCATCCTTGCTGGCCTCTTCAAAACTGTTTGGTTCAATAGTAGATGAGAGTGCTAGGTGCATTTGTTCTGGTGAATAGATTCTTCTTCTAGTCTCAACTGCTGCATCTTTGTTTCCGATAATCTGATCTGAAGGATGATTCTTCTACACTCGTTTGCTAGGTGTCTTTGGAGGCACTTGTTGAAATTTCTCTTCTACTTCTGTCTGATCCTCTTCTTCTTCTTCATCTTCTGCTTCTTATTTGTAAAGATGTTCCATTTATTTATTTTCTTCTTCCTTTAATTCTCGTCCACCTGTTTCATCAATTGTTACATCGATGCTTTCCACAACTTTGTTCAATCTCAAATTGTAATACTTGTATGCTTTCCTTGTACTCGAGTAAACAAGAAGTACTCCTTTGTCCACATGAGAGTCAAACTTTCCCATTCTTCCATATTCTCCTTTGATGTAGCATTTGCTTCCAAATACTCTGAAGTGCTTCACATTTGCTAGTCTTCCTTTCCATAGCTCGTAGGGAGTTTTGTCATTGTTGTTTCTGAGCATTAATCTGTTTTGAATGTGAATTGCTGTATGGACTGCATGTGTCCAAAAAATATCTGTCAATTTGGAATCCATTAACATTGTTCGAGCCATTTCTCATGTAATTATAATCCATTATGCTAATGTTCCTTTGTCTATGAACCGCTCTCTGAACCAATCTATGAATCCATGGTCTCGTCCACTGTCATATATCTATCCAAACCTGCTAAGTGTACTTACAAATCCATCTCTCTCCATAATTTCCAAGACTCTACTACACAACTGTCCATAATGCTAACCCATTTATCAATATACTATCATGAAGTCTTCACTACTACAACTGATTGTACTTCTGTTAGATGACTGCTCTAGATCTGTCTTCTCAAACTCTGCAAGATGCTTGAAGGATGGTTCTTTTGTCTTTCACAACTATCACATAGAATCCCCCTATCTAATATTCATATTGCCTGGGAGTCTCTAATCCAGATGGATTAGAACAATTCCTTCTCTGATGTGTATTCATCATTATCTTCATTGGTAGATTCATCATCTCTCTGAGCTCTGACTTCTTTCTTTCTGTCTGTAGATTTATCTTTCACTAAAATGTTTGAAAGTATAATCTCTTGAACCTGTTCCTCATTTACCTGTCCTTCTTTTCATTCAGTTATTTTCCAAACCTTTCAGTATCTGACATCTTTCTTTTTCTCTGTAGAATTTTCTTCATCTCATTTTTTTGCCAATATTGCGATCTTCAAAGGACCTGGTATTTGTTCATCTGTTCTTCGTGTTTTCTTATATCTGATATCGGTGTTCTCTTTCATGGAAGTACCGATCATGCTTATATAATCACTAGATATGTTTCCATAGTTATGAAATTTGTAACATTCAATGCCACGTGGGGCCACATAGACATTTCTTTCTTGAACATTTCTTTTATAATCCCTACAATCTGCAACCTTATGTCTAAAATTAGTACAATAAAAACAATGACCATAAAATAAATTTGCATAACTAGGAGTAAATGATATTATTTTTGGTGTAGTCCTTCTGAATTTCTTCCTTGACTGATCATGATCATGATTGAAGCTTCTTTTTGGCTTAAACATGGATGGTATTCTTGAATATGTATCTTCAATAATTTTCTTAGATTTTGGTTGACCATGATTCTTTGTTTTGAGTACTTCTGCATAACTCTTTCTATTTTCTTCATTCTTCTTTTCTAGCAACCTAGAGTGCCTCTCTTCATTCTCTATAACTGATGTGGATGTTTCTGTCTCTTCAATGTTTTTGTTGAGCTTGATGATTTTACTTCTCAATGTGACAACTTCTTCTTCAATCTTCTCAACCTCTTCTTCTTTCTTTATTATCTGAGACTTCATGACTTCTTCAAGCTAAAATTTTAATGTGATTATTTCTTCTTCAAGTCCTTTCTCTTCTTGACCAAACTCTACCTCAAGCTAGTTTAGATCGTTAGTTCTTTACTTAAGATGATCTGCCAATATTTTCTCTCTCATTTCTGTTTCTTCCTTATGTGATGCTATGTTGGCTTCCAAATACTTCTTTTGATATTCAAGATTTTCTTCGATATTTCTTGCTTCTTCTAGCTGAGTTTTTAAGTTCTCGATGACCTGTTGGTATTCTTAAAAAATGTGAACACTTTCCTTTTTTTTCATCAATTCTTTCTTGAGTGACTTATTTTATTCTCTTAGTTCATATAAAACACTAATCAATTCTACTTCATAATTGTCTTCTTATTCAATTAGTTTTTCTGTCTCATTTCCTTGATGGCATTCTATTTCAATATGTCTGCATTTTTCACAATTAAAGAAAAACAACATACCTCTGGTGATTATGTACTCTTCATCTTATGAATCTGTTTGACATGGTGAACATAATTCTTCTTGATCTGTATCTACATATTTTTTGACATTTTATGAATCTGCGACGGGTGAAGAATATATACCATGTAACTTATCCCAAAGTTCTTTGGTTGATGAACATTTGGCAACCTTTTCTCTTGCCAGAGTAGGTAATCCTTCCCAGATGAAATCCATTTCTATTTTTTTATTCTTCTTCAATTCCTTCTTGGTTGCAGTCTTTGCCCTTTTTGAACTATCATGTCCTGTAACAAATGATAGCCAAATATAATGTCCTTGTGCCTGTAAAAATATTTTCGTTCTTCTGCTGCACATCTCATAATTTAAACCATTTTGACCATTAAAAATTGGTACTCCATTCTCAAAATAATCCATGATCTCCTTCCAGTGGTTAAACTGTTTCCTAAAGGAACCGAATCTGATACCAATTGTTGGATTACTAAGAGGGGGGGTGAATCAATAATAGAGCAATATAATCCCTTTTAATCACAAAATGCAAGTGTTATATCAATGTAGCATTATCATCCAATAGTTTCAGAGTAAATAAACAATGAAAAAATGAGCATTCATACACATACATAGTACACTCGTGTTTTTACGTGGAAACCCAAAGCGGGAGAAAAACCGCATAATTCTTTTTCTTATATGTATTTAAGAATTACATTCATTGGAAGAACCAACTTCAATTTTTTTTTCCAGCTGCAACTGGAAGGAGGCTCCAACCCCCTAGTTTCTCAGGATACAACCTGAGGGAAGCTCCAATTCCCCAATTCTCTAGCTACAACCAGAAGGAGGCTACAAACCCCTATGTTCTCTGGCTACAACCAGAAGGTGGCTACAACCACTTTTCCTTGCCCCTTCCAACCGCCCTAAAATATAAGTAGAATGATGGAATCACTGTCACACTATCACTGTGAGATATACTGCTATAAACCTGTACCAATCAACATGTAATCAACCTATACCATAAAAAAGTGCATCAACCATGCACCAACCTGTACCAAACAATCCTATAATAAGCCTGTACCATAAAAAAGTGCATGTACCAATCATGCATCAAATACACATAAACTATGAATCATCAAGATGTACCAACATCATCAAATACACACCTCATGTATGTGCCAACTCATCAACTACTTGTCTCAACCATGTACCCAACATGTACGTCAACCAAAATACCTCACCAATTTCATCATCCAAATCTGATTTGTAACTCTATAACATACCCAGTGTATATGATCACATACCTGCAAACCTTCCTTAACTTTAACAACAAGAGACTAACATTTTCATCAAACTTTACTTTAGTCTCACATGATTGATTTTGGATTAGTCAACAACCCTAACTTGCAATAATCATAACTATGTACCTGTAATGCATAAAGATCTGAAAATGATACAAAATGTTCTTCAGTGTCTTTTATGCAATTCCTCCATATTTCACTACTTGGAACCTCTCAAAAAATGAGTTATAGAAAAAATGGCATACCTTGTTGAATTCTGGATTATTCTAGAGAGTGAATTTGTAGAGCGTTCCCCACACAAAATGTTTGTTGTATGGATCTAAAAAATGGTATACATAATACTACAGACTATAATCTAACCAATGCATTTTCTCTTACTGAATTCGGATATGTTATGAATAAGTTATGTCGTTTTTACCCGAAACACCTATTTTAGACTAGTTTTAGGACTAGCCACAAACCCTATTTTACACGGAGTGTAACTCCAAAAATACAACGACCCACAAGAGGAAATGTTTATCACAACTACTTGGATATGTTTCCTCAACGACCTCCAAATTTCACGGTCTGAATCAATCTATAAAAAACGTTATTGCGAAAATGGTGAGATGACCTGTAAATAACATACCTTAGAAAGCATCATCAAAATAATTTATCCTCCCTTGAATTTCGGCCTTCTTTACTTCACCTTCCCTCTTAAATTCTCCTTATATATCCTTTGGTTACCTCAGTCACTTGTATATATTCAATATGCTCAAGTCTGATTAAAATGAGAGACCCTGCCTCTTATTTATACTTTTATGTAGCTTTCTCAAGGGGTTACGTTCTAACCATCTTAAAACACTTTCCTAATTTTAGGGATAACCCACTTCTAACCACTTGTCCAATTAGTAATTTCTCCATTAACTTTATTCTTTAAATAATTTCTTTTGTATCCACTTTGAATTATAGTACACTCATCACTTCACTTTATTATTTACCTTCTAAAATTTCTTAAACCACTTTCCTTATTTTAGGGCTAACCCACTTATAACCACTTGTCCACTTAACTTAACCACTTTCCATAATTAGTAAGTTCTTCATTAA
>ML791163.1:31165-43791 GCA_009831015.1 Picea engelmannii
CCCAAGAAGCTTCTCCTTCTAGAAAATTCGAGAAACCGTACGTTTTTCCCACGTGCTGGAATGTCCGCACCCTAGCTATATAGCAACCTGCGGACTGTCCGCACCCTGGCTATATAGCAACCTGCGGGAATTTGTCATTCCCGTACCCTACCTATATAGCAACCTGCGGACATTTCTTTTTATAAGGTTTTTACATAGGAAAATGTAACTTTTTTTTCTCAGGAAAAGCTCTTCTTCCTTCTCTCTTCAGGAACTCAGGCCACTGTGACCCCTCTAAAGGCAATAGATAGGTTTGCATCATTAACGATCATAGGGATGACGAAAATAATGTGTAACACCCACGTTGGGGGGCACTCATATCATAACCCACAAGGAGGGGTATCAAATCTTGTTCCTTCCAGACCATCTTATGGACAACCTTATCCAGGTGGTATCCCAAACACCACCTGGTGTCCTTAGGGACAACAACCTTATCCTCCTCATGGGTCTAATGTGTATCCACCTTTGGGATCTACTCCCTACCATCCTCAAGGGAAAAATGTTTATCCTCCTTATGGGCAAGAAAATCACCCAGCTTATAAATCAGAACCCATCGGGTTCTGCAAATGTTTCTCATCCATCATCAAATCATGCTTATCCTGGCCAGCAACAACCATATGTAGGAGGAACTACTGGTTACAAATATCCACCTAACCTAGTTTATGATCCTATTGGTGTTCCTATGCCACACCAGTATCATCCGCAAATTAACCGACAACTACCTTTCCTTGCGACTCTGGATCTCCCAGACTTGTCTCGGTTAACTAATGATCCTTTTTTTCCTTCACCGATTTGGCCAATCATTCCATCTAAACTTCCTTCTGATATTCTGAAATTTGATGGAAAATCTGGAGAAGACCCAAATAACCATGTGATGACATTCCATTTGTGGTGTTCATCAAACTCCCTCATGGATGATTCTATACGTTTGCATCTTTTCCAGCGAACACTTACGGGCTCAGCAGCAAAGTGGTATATTGAACTACCATGTGCTTCTTTTCATGATTTCAATTCCCTTGCCATGTCTTTCCTCGCGCACTTTCAACTACCTATTCGCTACGAGATGGGTACTGAACTCTTGACCTCTCTTCGTCAAACTAACTCTGTGCATATCTCTAACCATATTCATGAGTGGAGACAATGACGAAGGATGATCAAGGTACTCATTCCTGACATATTATTGATGGAATGGTTTACTAAATCTCTTTTACCCCCGATCGCTCGCGATGTCGCTATGGGTGGCGTTGTCACCGAGGAAGAACCCATTGCTTAGGCTCAGTACTTAGATTTGGTTTATTCACAATCTGATACTTTATATGATTTGCTTCCAAATGTTGCTCGAGCTAATACCGATCCATCCAAACCGTCATCCTCATCTCATGCAGACAGTGTTATCAGTTCTGTCAAAACTCAATCTACTTCCCAGCAAACCACACTTTCCTCTACCTCCCCTCAAACTCAAATCTCTGAGGTGAATGTGGTTCAATCTGCCCCTTCACAACATTCTAGAGGTAAGAAAAAGACAAAGAATAAATAAAATAATGCCAATAACAATGAACAACCAAAAAATCAAGCTCAAACACCTGCTACAGAAAAGCAACCACAACAGAAATTGAAATTCCAGTGTATCATTTGTGGTGACGATCACTACACTCGAGACTGTCTGCATCGCAATGAAGTGGCCAAAATTTTCCAAGGAAATTCACAACCCATTGTGCTTACTCATCCTTTTCCACCGCAGTAATCCATGGTTGCTTAAACCCCCTCTCCTAGAGGAAGTTCTAGGCATCCTCATGATGAGGCCTCAATGAGTGCACATATTTATATGTTTAATGGGATTAATTTGAACACTCTCTCTAAGACATATGACACACCAGGTAACCCTGACAAAGGAAAAGACACTAACGGTATTGGTACTTTATCGGATCCATCACCGTCCCCCATTAGTACTCCATCGGTTACTCCTCCGTCTGGACCACTTCAGATTGAGAAACCTACGTTCAACTCTATCTTATGCCCTCCTAAGAGAACTATCCGCAAAGCTAATTTAATCCTAGTTCAGATGTTTCCTAGAACTACAACATTGTTGAAGATTTGTCTCAAGCACCATGTTCTATGTCTGCGTTAGAAGTTCTACCGCACTGCCCCAGTCAACGTAGAATGCTCTTGGTCGTTATTGGTGCTATTGACCCTGAGACATCCAACCATATCATGTTTAACCTGGAAAATTATGTGTCTCGACTCTCCCACCAACTTTCTTTTCAAGTTAATGTTGTTGTTCACAATCAACAAATCCACCGAACTATTTTGGATGAGGGAGCCTCAGCTTGTGTCATGTCTTTACTATGTTGGAAAGGTTTAAAATCACCTGCACTTAACAAATACCCAACAATGTTACACACCTTCGATGCACGAGGTTTTCATCCCCATGGGCTTTTACAGTCCCTACCCATCCAATTGGGTGGAAAAACTGTCACTGTTGATGTCGAGGTGATCGATGCTCCCCTTGATTACAACTTGTTACTTGGAAGAAGTTGGTTTTATGCTATGATTTTCGTTGCCTCGTCAGTCTTTCGATGTGTACAATTTCCTCATCAGGGCAAAATTGTCACTGTTGATTAGTTGGATTTATGCACAACCGATGCTCGTGCTCCCACCACCAACAATATTCCTTTCGTGGGAGACCACAAGATCACGTATGAAAACATTGGTGTTGGCTTACTGTAAGATTCTGGCCTTATGGGTACCTTCCCTACACCACTTCCACTGACTACACATCATATTGCCACTATCGATATGATTTTGACCACGGATTATCAATCTTTGGAATCATCTGACCCTTGGATTGTACCTAGTCCATTGGAATTTGATGCACTAGGTGACACTGTGCCACTTAGTCCAGACGAAAAATCATACGTTTCTATCCAATCCTCTTCTCCCTCCTCAGATGACCAACATCTATTGGCACCCGACAGTTCCTCGAAGCAATCACGATTAAGTTCCTTGTTGTCAGCGATCGACTACATTTCCCCAATTTTTCCCTCTGATGAATCTATCATGGAAATGTTGATCATTGACGAGCTACCTTGGGATGATAACCATCATTGATCCTCTTTTCTTCCCCCTCGTGAATAAATTCAGGAAGATATATAGTCTATCTCTCCTCCTGATGTCGATTTTCCATCGTCTCCCATGCCTTCGACTTTCGATGATTTGGATCCAGTAGTTGACATGGTGATTTCTTCGGTAGGGCTATTGGAGCCTAATCTCCTTACCGTTGTCGCGACCCTTGACATGTGTTCCTTCCAGAGTGATTTTATTCCATCCAGTGAAGATTTCTTGGAAGCCATGACCGAGTTTTGTCCCTTGACATGGTGCCCTTCTAGAGCGTTATTCTCTTAGAAGTCATGATCAAGGAGAGTCTACGAGCATAGTTTTTCCTCTCTGTAGTAAGCCCGTTAAAAAATGAAACAGAGGTCATGAACATAGTTTCTCTTCTCTGTAGAAAGCTCATTAAACAATGAAACATAAGCTTTGAGCATAGTTTTCTTCTCTATAGCAAGCTCGTTAAAAAATGAAATAGCAATCTGAGGATTGAACCTGGAGCCCTGAGCATAGTTCCTTTTATGTGTCCATCTCGTTAAAAAATGAAATAGTCAACTCTCTTGAACCTTCTTTTCATCCACTCTTATCCTTTTTCTCCATATAGTAGAGAAATTGGTGACAACCTCAAAGTCGGTGAATGAATTGAAGCTTGGAGGGCATGTCTCCAGCCTTTTATGATCATTCTGGAGTTAAGACACTCGCTTTTAAGTTGGGGGCATACCGAGCTTGGTCTTTGTTCTTTCTTGTGCTCGAAAAAAACATGAGAATGTAACCGAGTAAACTTTTATCACTTTTTCGGACTCGCATGGATATACGAAAAAGGAACCCTTTGGAGTCGTCTTTGAGCTCTTTTTAGACTCTCTAAACATGAAAAGAATGTTGAGTGATCTTTCTTCCTTTCCCACTGGTTAAAAGGTTTGAAAGGGCGTCTTTCGAGTGATAATTTATCTCTTTTTCAGCCTCACAAGACTAACATTACAAAAAAGGACAACATTGGAGTTGTCTTTAAGTTGTTTTTAGACTCTTTAAATATGAAAACCACTGAGTCTACCTTCTCTAGACTCGTTAAACGATCATACATTGAAGGGCCCATATGGGACCGAACCCTTACTTCTTCCAGTTCGTTAAACAAAGGAAGAGGGACTTACCAAAGGTGAGTCATATCAAGCATGTGTTACCCTCCTCGAGCTTGTTAAATCAAAAAGAGGTACTCGTCTATCTGGATGGGGGAAAAATTGAAAGAATCAAGCCAAAAAAAAATTTGAGAACTCTACCAGTAACTTTTACGGTCGCCCTTGAACATGGCACTTTGTCTTTGCAAGCATTTTAATTCGTTGAACCTCTGCACTAAGCCAATTATCTGAGTTTATTTTACTCCTTTGGGTCACCTGACAAAATTCACAAACATCCACTGCATCAACAAAGTTTAGGTCCATGTCATGCTTCTGCTGTTGTGCCTCAGAGTTCAAGGGAAGTATCTGCCTCGAGAGTCAACCATCACAAATATCTTGTTTCAATACCCATGTCAGTCCATGTTCATTTGATCTACCAATTACATTTCTATATCTATTTCATGTCATTGATGGGGGATACATCAAGGCCCTCCTTCGATGAGTCTCTTCCTATCGACTTCAGCACATTATCCAGGAGCTAGACTTAGAAACCAGTTAGTACCTTGGGACTTGTATGCCTCAATGGCAGTCCTCCTCGTGTTCGACAGTGGGTTTACATCATTGACCTTTGATCGGATGATTCCATGGATTTTTGACTTCATCTCATCCATTCATATTTGTAGGAATTTACTAGAGTACCTTGGGAATCATTAGCATCAATGGTGATTTACCTCGCGCTTTTTAACGGTTTACATCATTGACCGGTAATCAAGTGGTTTCTGCCATGTTCGACATCAAGACATCTATTCACATGGTTATATTTGTACTACATCGATATCGATAAGAATACCCTGGGTTCAATCATCACTCTTATATGTACTTTGCCCAGGTTGCGAAGGAGTTATTTTCAACTATGACACATATACGGTTACATAGATCCACTTTGTATTGGTCGTAGCTATGTCTTGTCATCTCATATATCCACTGTGTATTCTTCATGGCTACGATCAGTTCAGGTCATACGAATATAGATACACAGTGTATATTCAGTGGCTATACTTTTTGTCAATATAATTATGGATTTGCAATGTATTTTATGGTGGCCATACCTAAAAAGTATTTATCACTCAAGCATATGTATGCCTGCCTTGGGTTTTGAAACATGTCATAATATTTGTTTGATGGTTGTGTGCAGCTTTTTCTAGTTTCTCTGCATCCATACCCTTGCTCGAAAAAGTCTACAAAGTACTTCAGTCATCATCGTCTTCTAAATTCATACTTTGGGGGGCAATCTGTTACACCTCAAAATTACTCACTTCGATAGTGTCGCAAGTGTCGTCATTATGAGTGTTGTAAGTGTCGCATCTTGTTTTCAAGTGTCGCATCTTGACTATAAGTGTTGCAAGTGTCAAAAAACATCATACTTCCATATTTCATATTTCGTGCCTCTAACGACATCATGAAGACACTTAAGACACCTCAAAGGATAGTTTGGAAGAAGAAAAATCACTTGGCAGGAAGTACAAGTCCTTTTCCATTGGAAAAACCATAAAAAAATGATTTTTGGAGAGGAGCGCTCCCCTACCCACTGTTAGGGAGTGTTGGCACACTCTGAGCCTCTTTGGGAAGTGTTTGAGCGCCCTGTGCACCCCTTTGGGGGAGCGCTACTCTTTTTTGAGAAAATTTTGGGTTTGTTGAGGTGAATTAGGGAAGAATCCCACAAATCCTTAAGGTAGTTGGATTCAAATAGATGGTCAAGGCATGATCTTAGGGGAGATCCTCAACTGAAGGAGAGGAATCCTCAACTCATCCCAAATATATCTCAAGTGGTTGGACTCTTCCAAGGTTATATAAGGAGGCCTTCTCATGGTGAAAGGCACAATGGAGAATTGAGATTGATACCAAACTTATGATCCTATAAGTGATATTGAAGAGAAGGACAATTGAGAATTACATCTAACCTATGATATCATGAGTGAGATGTCATCAAAGAAATCAGTGGAGATTGATTGAGCAAAGGGGTTGGAAAAGGAGAACTAGAAGAGGTTGTTGCACCTTCATTCAAAGGATTGTAAGTACTTTTACTTGTTCTCATTAATATAATCAATGCTTGGCCTGTTTCTTTCAAACTTTTACTTGTTCCATATAAGTTTGTCTATAGTAGATGGATCTATGATTGAGCTAATATTAGTAGAGTAGGAAGTCCATTGTATCTTTGTTTGTTTTGCAAGACCTTTCAAGGAGCTCAAGATCGAAGCTCAGCCTAGACTTCGCAAGGACAAACATCATTCATAAGGTACATATCTTTCTCCTTCTCTTTCTTTCATTAGCTTGATTATATCTAAAAGGAAGTCAATGTTCATGTTAAGCACCTTCTGTCTTGGCCTTAGGAGTTTAGAGACCAAGAGGGAATCCACTTGTCCGTAGGGGGATTCACCTACAACAAAAACCCACCATATGCATTTTTATCCAAAGTCAGGGTGTGATTATGCAAAGGCGCGCACATACCTGGTCGGCAAAAATCCATCAAGCACAGGCTCAGTCTCAGCCGTCAGATCCAGAGATAATTAGATCGGTAGCCATTGGGTGATCCAGAGTACATAGTTGCGCAAAGTTTAGCATCAGACCAAGGCCTGAAATCATGATATCTGGGCCATTCATTTAATAGGGACATGTGGCTCATGATTAGCATAGTCATGATTTTTCAAATCAGGAGGTCGAGAGTCGATCATATCAGAGACTCCCGAAATGTGAAATCACGAAAAGATTGCAGTCATTGATCAAAGGAGAAAGCTAGACCATTGGATCAACTTTTTGTGATTTCATGAGTCAGGAAATTAAGAAGGTAGAGTCTTGAAGACTCACAAAATGAAAAGTTGCGAAATTATCTAAGTCGTTCAACTAGGGGAGCATGTGGCAGCAGATAAGCGAAATCGCGATTTCGCATTTCGGGTGTTTCAGCATGGAGCTAGGCGCGAAGCCCCGAGTCCCAAAATGTCGATCGACTATGTCCCGATGTGTCGTAGTCTTGATGGTCGATGTCCCAAAGTGCCAATTGTCAATATGTCAAAGTCCCAAAATATGGGATTCATGGGAGCCGTCCAATCCAAAGGATCACGTGGTGCCTGATCAGAGGTGTTGTGGTTTCATGGATCGAAATACCTAAAGGCAGGAGTGTGGAAACTCCCAATAGCTGAAATCGCGACTAGCTCCTGGGAATTAGGCACATGGTCACAGCCCAGGGTCACATGCAAGGCTGGGGAAATGGAAAGGAGCTATGTCAAAGGGCTGAAAGCGCATGTATTGATTATAGAAGAAGAGCAGCAGGGCTCGAAGCGGCAAGATTGATTTGAAGAAGTCAGGGCATCGCCTGGGGCATTCATGGATGTCAGAACTCATCCTGATCCCAATGAAGGAAGCTAATGGAAATAGGGGGTGGTGGTTGAAGCCTCGTTTCACCCCATTAATGGAAAGCAAGAAAGGATGGTCGTGGTGGCTAGCTGACAACCCAGAGCTCCTATGTAAATGGGTTTTCCTGCAAAGTCCATAATGTTTTAATTTCACGTCTGACAAAGGAAAACATGTGCAGTCTGATAGGAGAAGGAAGAAATGCAAAGATTTTAATGCAGTGGTATGATCGTGTCCCTGAGGGCCATGACCAGTTCCGAGTATTTATACTCAATTTTGATATTTTGTAAGGGTTGTCGATGGTTGAGCTAGGCTCCCGTATTGTAAAGTTTTGAGGAAGCATTGGTTCCTCTAGTTATGCATCTGTATTTGAGACTTATTATTTAATGAAAGTCAGCTTCTTTCCGTATCTCTGTAAACAACTGTGTTAAAACACTTGGAATTGGAGGATCTAGTCGAGGGTAGTTATGTTGTTGTGATGTAGGTTTGATCACTGCAATATTTTCACCAGTTTTAATCAGTTTCCTGTGTTATCTTTTCCCTCTTACACTAAGTATATTGGAATTGGAGGATCCAGTCAAGTTGTTATAGTAGCATTGTGATGTAGGTTTGATCATTGTGTTGTTATAACTGTGTCATTTAGGCATATCTTAGTGTTTGAAACTTCAGGTCCAAGAGGATCTTGTTATTGAAGATTTTCTTCCTTAGGTTGTTGTAAGACCGGATGTCCATAGCAGGCTCTTACATTTTCTCACCAAGTCTTCCCTCTGCTCATTTTAAACTCAACTTCCTGACTAGAGTTAGATCAAGACCTCACTTGCTTATGTTTTTCCTGGTCCGAGATTCTGAGTTAAAGTGATATTCTCTTGGGTCTGTGCCCCTTCGACCACCCTTATTCATTCATTGTGACATATAAAACTGATGGGTATCAAGCTTACCTCTGTCGCAATCCAGAGGTGACTTCTGGTGCTAACATTTATGGTGTCATTATCGGGGATGAAATTGAAGATTTTCCCTGGGATTGAACGACAAAGCTTATTGGTTCTGAGGGTGCATCAGAACCTAGTACATCAAAGATTGAAACTGTTCACATAGTGACTCTAGTGTGGTGACTCCACTGTTTCCACTTCATTGTTTCAGTCGTGGCTACTTTTAGCACACAAAGCTGACCCAGAGGAGCTTTCTCGAGAAGGTTTTAAGAAGCTACTTTCTCATCTTGAGAATTTCTCTGGGGGAACGACAACATTAGGATTTGGCCTTTGATGGTGAAAAAAGACAAACACATTCAAAGTTGCACATCATTCACCTGGCGACTCCATTATTAAAGGATCGATCGACGACTCCACTAGTTCGAAATGGAAAAAATCCTGGTTCGGAGGTTTGCCCCTTTTGATTTTTCTGTTTTTTATGGTTTTCCTAATGTTGTCCCTATTGTGGATGAATGGGGTAATTATTTTTCCATATTTAGAGAACGTAAAGAGGACCACCTTTCTCGGCATCTCCATGAGTTTCATGAACTCATGCATTAGTGGGAGATACATCATAAGGATGTTTTAATGAAGATGTTCATGTTCTCATTGGATGGGGATGCCCATGAGTGGTATCGGTCCTTGCCCCCTGCTAGTATCTCCTCCCTGGAGCAGTTTCATTAAGTTTTCAATAGCCGCTATCAAAAGTTCTATTCCTCTGAGTTAATTTGTCATAACTATTGTGAGGAATGTGAAGGCCATGATCAAGATATGGTTGTGTCTAATGAAGACTATAATGATGAGGAACATATGGAGGAAGAATATTCCTTGGGTGACCTGATGGAACTGGTAAAATCTCTCTCTACCCAGCTAGAAAGGTTAGAATCTGAAGAAAGCGCAGTGGATTTTCCAGTCCTTGAGGCAAATGTTATTGACAGCCCTATTGATGATGAAAGAGTTGAAGATTTCATAGTTGTAGAGGCCTTGCATCCTGCTCCTGACATACCTGATGCCCCAAACTTTGATGATTATTCAAATGAGGAGAAGCAGAGCCCCACATCATAGTTTGTTGACCAGAGGAGCAGCCAGCCTATGTATGACAGCTACGATTCAGATTCTGAGCTGGATATGCAGGATTTCCAAGAACAAATAGAAAAACCCTGTCCTCTATTCATTAATGAAAATTATTACGAAGAAATCAGCTATTCTGGACCTGCCAAAGACACTAAGAAGCATGATGAAGAGCATAGTTTTCCCACGGGTCCTATTTATGATGATTATGAATCTGACCCTTGGGCAATCCATGAAGAAGAACCAGAGGAGTAGCAGAAGGGGCGGTTTATCTCCTGTCCAAAGCCTGTAAGTGAGCAGCCATCGTCTGAAATTAGTCATCCCATATCAGCTTCTCATTCACCTGCACTTGCCAGAAACATCCAACAATCTGTGAGCAACTGTGTTGCAGAGAAGGTTGTCTGTTACCAATTTTCTGGAGTTTGTCTCTTGGCCTATGAGCCTGTGAAGGAATACATGGAGATGTATTTCCTTCATGTTTTGAAGCCGCCCAGCTTTATCTTGACCTCAGCATTAGGAGGAAAGTTGAAGAATGTAACCGTTCTGTTGTCACGGTTGCATTACCTGTTATCAATCATCAACATAGTGAAGGAGATTCCAGTTATGAAGTTACTTGAATGGCTATGGTGGAAGTTTTCTTTCACCTAGAACTATGTAAAATTTTATTAGTTTAGTATTGTACATAAATAATCTCCTTCGAGCATGTGTGTTTATTTTTGTTTTTACTTTTGGCCTGTGTTTTCAGCAGTGTGTTTTGAGCTTGACTCCATAGCCCAACAGAAAGCGAATGGAACTGCAAAAAGAGATCTTAGAGCCTCGCAGGGAGGACTCTATCCCCCATAGAGCCTATTGTTAGAACTTATTCTTGCAAGGGGATGTTTTTCCTTTGAGGTTGGCCATCGGGTGACCAAATGCCAGAAAAGGGGTTTAAAGACCCACCATATGCATTTTTATCCAAATTCAGGGCGTGATTATGCAAAGGTGCAAACATACCTGGTCGGAGAAAAGCCATCAAGCATAGGCTCAATCTCAGCCGTCAAATTCAGAGATAATTAGATCGGAGGCCATCGAACGATCGGGATTACAAAGTTGCACAAATTTTAGCATTAGACCAAGGCCCGAAATCATGAGACCTGGGTCGTTCATTTCAGAGGGACATGTGGTGCACGATTAGCATAGTTGCAATTTCCTGAATTAGGAGGTCGAGAGTCAATCACATCAGAGACTCCTGAAACAAGAAATTAGGAAAAGATCGTAGTCGTTGATCAAAGGAGAAAGTTTGACTGTTGGATTATCTTTTTGTGATTTCATGAGTCGGGAAAGTAAAAAGGTAGAGTCTTGAAGACTCGCGAAACGCAAAGTCACTAAATGATCTGAGCCGTCCAACTAAGGGAGAATGTGGCAATAGATAAGTGAAACAGCGATTTTGCATTTCGGGGGTTTCAGCATGGAGCAAGGCACGAAGCCCTGAGTCCCGAAATGTCGATCGACTATGTCCCGATGGTCGATGTCCTGAAGTGTTGATTGTCGATATGTCGAAGTCCTGAAACCCGGGATTCATGGGAGCTGTCTAATCCAGAGGATAACATGGTGCCTGATCAGATATGTCATGGTTTCATGGATCGAAATACCTAAAGGCAGGAGTGTGGAAACTCCCGATAGTAGAAATCGCGACTAGCGCTTGGGAATTAGGCACACGGTTGTAGACCAGGGTCACATGCAAGGCTGGGGAAATGGAAAGGAGCTGCACCAAAGGGCCAAAAGTGCATGTATTGATTACAGAAGAAGAGAAACAGGTCTTGAAGTGTCAATATTGTTTTGAAGAATTCAAGGCACCGCCTAGGGCATTCATGGATGTCAGAACTCATCCCAATCCCAATTAAGGAAGTTAATGGAAATAGGGAGTGGTGGTTGAAGCCTCATTTCACCCCATTAATGGAAAGCAAGAAAGAATGGTTGTGGCAGTTAGCTGATATCCCAGAGCTCCTCTGTAAATGGGTTTTCCTGCAAAGTCCATATTGTTTTAATTTCACGTCTGACAGAGGAAAACATGCGCAGTCTTATAGGAGAAGGAGGAAACGCAAAGCTTTGAATGTAGTGGTTCGATAGTATCCCTGAGGGCCATGAGCAATTTTGTGTATTTATACTCAATTTTGATATTTTGTAAGGGTCTTCAACGGTTGAGCTAGGCTCCCGTATTGTAAAGTTTTGAGGAAGCACTGGTTCCTCTGGTTATGCATCTATATTTTAGACTTCTTGTTTAATGAAAGTCAACTTCTTTCTATATCTTTGTAAACAACTGTGTTAAAACACTCGGAATTGGAGGATCCAGTCGAGGGTAATTATGTTGTTGTGATGTAGGCTTGATCACTGCAATATTTTCACCAGTTTTAATCAGTTTCCTATGTTATCTTTTCCCTCTTACACTAAGTAGCTCAGAACTGGAGGATCCAGTAAAGTTGTTACAATAGCATTGTGATGTAGGTTTGATCATCGTGTTGTTATAACTATGTCGTTTAGGCATATCTTAGTGTCTAAAACTTCAGGTCCAAGAGGATCTTGTTCTTGAAGCTTTTCTTCCTTAGGTTGTTGGAAGATCGGATGTCCATAGCAGACTCTTACATTTTCTCACCAAGTCTTCCCTCTGCTCATTTTAAACTCAACTTCCTGACTGGAGTTATATCAAGACCTCACTTGCTTATGTTTTTTCTGGTCTGGGATTCTAAGTTAAAGTGATATTCTCTTGGGTCTTCACCCATTCGACCACCCTTATTCATTCATTGTGACATATAAAACTGATGGGTATCAGTCTTACCTCTACCGCAATCTAGAGGTGATTTATGGTGCTAACACCGGCAATGAGGCCATGTTAGGTACCCAAATACAAAAGATACACTGAAATAAAATGCGGAAAGAGGGAAAA
>ML791163.1:69370-102744 GCA_009831015.1 Picea engelmannii
TGTTAAGAGGTGGTCTGGGTATGAATTTTGGTTTAGCAGCTGGACCCAGATCCCTTGTCTTCCAAATGGCTTCCTGTAGGCTGGTAGGCTTGAAGGCCTTAACCCAACCCTTCAAGGGTTCCATCAATCCTTCTGTAAAGAGAGGTGGCCAGGTTGAGAGGTGGCATTGGTCAAATCTTTGCTTGTGCTTCTATATCTTGAATGTATGATGATCTTCATGTATTGAATGAACCTTGTATGCACTTAATAGCTCAATAAACACCGGCACGTTCACAAACCAGTGGTAGTTAGTGATTCCACGCTAGAATTTGGCTTGGGATCATTACAGTGGTATCAGAGCTTCGATCCCCCCAAACCTGTGGAAGGATCAGCACATACAGAGGTACAGTGGTGCTCTCATGGGTATAAGGACTAAACCGAGCAGTGAAACAGAGGCCGAAATGGAAGGGTCAAGGGATGACCACGAGTCTCTAGGCTTGGCTCGCATAGCAGTAGAATTTGACAAGTTCTAGCAATCTGTCAATCATACGAAAAGCACATTGGTCCGACACTTGGATGAGTACCATGAAACCAGCAGAAGGGGACAGGCCGAACTCTCTGAAACTTTGAAGAGGGTTGATGAAAACCTGCAGATAATGAACAAGAATCAATCCAAGCTAAATGAACTTCTAACGCAAGTGACTCATCAAGGGAGGAACCCGAATACATATGGGAACAAGGAGGCTGGTGGATCCAGGGAAATCCATGAGGAGATCAGATATAACCCGGAAAAAGTAGTTAGATCCGAAGGAAGTCTAGATGGAGACACGGCCCAGGGTCAGATGGGTAGCAGGGTCAATCAGAGACAATACATACCTGTGTTCACAAATGATCAACTTGGTCAACATTCAGGTAGCAGAGCTAACCCTAGACCTTACATGCCCACATTCATAGATGAGCAAGGGCAACAGGAACAAGAATAATTTGTGGAACAAATGGAAAGGAGTGCCAAAGAATACTACAGTTTGGATATGAAGGTCCAAAGACAAATGTCCCTAGATCAGTATTGCCAACTCAGGTTGAGAAATCAACCTAGGACAAACCACAGGGGTAGTTTTGAGTTTGAACATAGAACAGGGAAGATATAAATTCCATACTTTGATGGTACGACCAAGATGACGGCACAATCTTGGGTACAGAAGCTGGATACCTATTTACAGCTCAACCCCATGAAAGAGATGGAGGCCATCAAGTTTGCCACCATGTACTTGGATGGAAAGGCCCATGACTGGTGGTACCATGGGCTCACCACACTCAGCCACAACCAAATTGTATCCTATACAGAATTCACTCAGAGGTTGATTGATAGATTTGATCTAGGAGATCCTGAGTTACATTTCTAGGAGCTCACCCAACTCAAGCAAACAGGTACGGTTGAGGCATACATTGATGAGTTCTAGAGGTTGGCAGTAATGGTGCAAGATATGTCCCCAACCAGGCTCATGATGCTCTTTACAGAAGGATTGATGGAACCCTTGAAGGGTTCCATCAATCCTTCTGTAAAGAGAGGTAGACAGGTTGACGAAGTTTGCACACTTTTTTCCCATAGCCACAGACTTCAGTGCAGCACAGGTGGCCGAATTATTTTTCAGAGAGGTGTTCAGACTACATGGCCTACCCAAAACCATCATCAGTGACAGGGACAGTAGATTCATGAGTACATTTTGGCAAGAGTTGTTCAAATTAGTGGATATGGCATTGACTCCTAGTACTAGCTATCACCCTCAGACGGATGGTCAGACTGAGATAGTCAACAAATGGGTGGAAGGTTACCTCAGAAACTACGTAGCAGGACAACAAAAAGCATGGGTCAGATAGTTACATTTGGGAGAATATTGTTACAACACCACCCAACATATGTCCATCAACATGTCACCCTTTAGAGCTTTATATAGCTATGATCCTTTATCATTTGTGGAGATTGCATTTGGTGACAGCAGGGCTCCGATGGTACAGGATTGGATACAGCAGAGCCAAGACATTCTTAGGGAATTGAAGGATCATTTACAGAGGGCACAAAACCAGAAAAAAGTCCAAGCAGACAAGCACAGAGTTGATCGTACCTTTGAGGTGGTCGATTTAGTCTATTTGAGGTTGCAACCATATAGGCAGGCCTCCATTAAAAGAAGCGGAGTGGACAAACTGCAACCACGTTTCTTTGGACCTTACAGAGTCAGCAAGAAGATAGGGGCAGTAGCTTATGAGCTGGAGCTTCCACAGGGTAGCAAAATTCACAACGTCTTCCATGTCTCGTGTCTTAAGAAAGCGCTCGGTCAACACGTCAGGCCTATTGAGGCATTACCTCCCATGGATGAGGAGGGAAAGCTTGTTTTGATTCCATAGGAGGTGTTAGAATTCAGAGAAAAGAGGCTCTGAAATTGAAGCATCAAGGAGTACCTGATCAGGTGGAAGGATTTACCCATTGAGGATGCCACTTGGGAGCCGGAGCACGTGGTTAGAGAAGCAGGTTTGGAATTGCTTGAGGACAAGCAATTTCAAGCAGGGGAGACTGTAATATCCCCCACCTCTTAGAGAGGTGATGAGGAGACTCAGTGGCCTAGGCACCCCCACTAGGTCATAGTCTCACACTGAGGGGGAAAAGTCAAGAAGTTAAAAGTTATATTTTTAAGTTGACTCAAGAAAGGAAAAGGATAAAGGAGTAAAAGATAACTCAACAGAAGAATAGAAGATTAACCCTGGGAGTTAACCTAACTCAACAGAGAATTAGAAGGAAAAGTATAAGTAAGAGGCTGGGGTGCACCTATTACTCATCATGATTTTGGTATATTTCTTGTTAGTGCTCTGGAGCATTCAGTTTGGGGGTTTTTTGTACAAACCCTTGTGAGCAACTCAGTGGTTCAGCTTTGAAAGATGCAGCGTTATTCGGGAGGGCGCGACCCTCTTAGAAGATTTCTCACTTGGAGAGGTTTTCCTTGTACGTTGGGCTTGAAACTTGAAGAGGAGGATCCTAGTGCCCTGATCTATTACTTGACCGAGTTTGGGCTCGTTTGGAGCATTCTTCCATCAGGGCCGAATTATTGAGGGCCTCTGTTTCCACTTGGAGCGTGGCACTCTCTGGTTGAAGGGTTCAATATTCAGATCTGCTTGATACTGGTATTCATTACTTATTCAGACTTCAGAGGTTTCTTTGTATTGACGGGAGCATTTTGTAGCAGCTCATATCTATTGTTTGTACAGCCGTCTAAGGTTTATTCTAGATCGTCCATCTATTGTATTGATCCTACATTGCTTATAATAAAAGGGTCAGATCTTTGCTTGTGCTTCTATATCTTGAATGTATGATGATCTTCATGTATTGAATGAACCTTGTATGCACTTAATAGCTCAATAAACACCGACACATTCACAAACCAGTGGTAGTTAGTGATTCCACGCCAGAATTTGGCTTGGGATCATTACACATCTATGTCTAGTTGAATGAGAATTTCCTTCACAACAGTTGAAGGGACATATGCAGTGATATTTTACTACATGACATAAACTCTGAAAGCCTTGAGAGATTTAACTAAAGTGTAGGCCTGCTTTTCCATCATGTCATATTTTACCTTAGCATCTCTCATTGCTCGACTGAAAAAAGAGATGGGTTGCTCCAACCCTTCAACATTCCTCTATAACAGAATAACCGCTACAGTGTCAAATGAAGCAAATGAGAAAATAAAGAAATCCTTTGAGTAATAGAGATTGATAAGCACGAGTGCCTCAATCAAGGCCTTCTTTATCATATCAAAGGAATTTCGAGATTCAATAGTCCATTTAACTTCATTTCCCTTCCTCAACATGGTTGTTATAAGCTTTGCCATCTCAGCAAAATTGGAAACAAACCTCCTCAGAAAATTAATTTTTCCCAAGAAAGATTGGACTTCTTTCTTATATCTTGGGAGTGACAAGGTTCGAATTTCTTCAACTCGGCTGGGATCAATCTTGACTCCTTCGATTGATACTATGTGGCCCAACAACTTTCCCTCCTTCATGGCAAACAAAGATTTTTTGGGATTTAAGGAGAGACCGAAATTTCTGCATTTCAAGAACACCCTTCTCAAATGCTCACAGTGCTCTCTATCAAACCTGGAGAAAACCGTAATTTCATCTAGATAGATGACCACGAACTTATGCCTTTCTCCAATGAAAGCTATATCCATGGCGCCCTGAAAGGTCACCCCTGCGTTCATCAATCCAAAAGGCATTTTGGCATACATGAAAGTACCCCAAGGAGTGGTGAAGATCATTTTGATTGTAGCCCAAAAATCCATCAATCATGGATATCCTTGATGTGCCAGTTACCCTTTGTAATATGTGTTCCATTTTTGGCAAGGGGTAGTTGTCTTTCTTTGAGCTCCTGTTCAGGTTTCTGAAATCGACACAAAGTCTGATTTCCCCGCTCTTCTTCCTTACCGGGACCAGGTTGGCCACCCACTCTGAATATCTCAAGAGTACGATGATTTGGGCATCCAGTAGCTTCTTTACCTCTCTTTCCATGATAGGCAATAGCATAGGGTTTATCTATCTTAATTTTTGCCTAAATGGTTTGGCCTCCTTTTTCAGTGGAATCTTATGCTCAATGACAGTTGTGTCATATGTTTTGAGGTCTTCATAGGTCCAAGAAAAAACATCAATAAATTCCTTTAATAACTCAGCATACTCGGCCCTCTGCTTTCTTGTCAAGCTACTTGACAATTTGACAAACTTTGGCTCCTTCTCAGTGCCAATGTTGCACTCAGCCGCACCAACATCACCATTTGAGATTTTACTCTTCGTTGCCACATCATTTTTGTCAAATAATATTTCCAAAGGAACCAATCCTTTTGGAATGTGATTTTTGGGCAACTGAACAATACGATGGTCAGCAATTTTGTTCAGAAACGCACCAGTATGAGGATTTATTTCAGGATCAGGATCTTGATCAATATGTAATGTTGAAAACTCGTCAACAATATCCAGGAATCTTTTGATTTCAAGATCATCTTCAAACACTTTCCAATGCCTGACATTGTCAGGTATAGAGGGTCTATATCTCACTTCTACATCGTACCTGAGTTTAGGTGGCAGAGAAACTCTAAAATTGCTTTTTGAAACAGCCAGAGAATTTCAACCACAGTGTTTTCTCCTCTTGGAATAAATGATATGTTGAAAGATAAGAAAAAAATGTCAATGAGGTCCCATACTTCATTTATGTAACTCCTAAGTCGAGGGTCTTTGGCCTCGTAAATGTTTCTAATCTACTGGATAATCAGTTCAGCATATCCAAACACAGATATCTCTTCAATCCCCGTGTCCTTTGCAACCCTTAAGCCCAAAACAAGAGCTTCATACTCTGCCACATTATTGGTAGCTTCAAATTCTAACTTGTACGATAGAGATGTGGTTTCCTGAGCAGGGGAAACAAAAACTGCCACAGCACCAACACCTTCTTTAGAAGAAGATCCATCAAAGAAAATTTTCCAAACAGAGGTAATTGGAGGAGAATCTTCACAGAGAGCAATAGGCTTTCTTATTTCAAGAGGGGGCTCAAGAGTGTCAATGATATGCAATAGACTGGAACCCAAATCAATATCAAAGGCAAAGATAGGATGATTGGTAGGATCGGCTTTATGACTGACAATGTAGGCCAATTGGGCTTCTCAGTACAGTCTCCTATGCTCCCCTCCAAAGATTGGAATGGTATCATATGTGAGGTCCATCTGCAAGGTTCCCCCAAGTCTTTTTATCCAAGATATTGACAAAATCATGCCAAACTTGGGAGGAACATTAGCCACCATGATATCCATGACCACACTTTTCATGGGCAGTTGAAACAAGGTTACCACTAGATCTTTGATGACCCCAAGACATTGCACTCTCCTCAAGTCAAAAGAATACAAATCATGATAAGCCTTTGTGACCATCAGTTTGTATGTCACAATGAATAAATTTAAGGGTTGTCTAATGGACACAATCTCAAGATTATATCATTCTAACTCAGAAAACTGGGTTGGAACGCATAGGCAAGTGAGGTATTGATCTAACTTCAGTCAGTAAATTGCAGTATGGTGGTGAGTAGGGGGAAGAATTTGAGGAGAATGAAATGGTCTGCTGTGGACATCCGGTCTTCTAGCAGCCTAAGGAGGAAAAGCTTCAAATACAAGATCCTCTTGAATTCAAAATTTCAAGAAACTGAAACCACTATGACAGTACTACAATCAAACATACATTACAATATAGTCACAGCGACCCAATTGGATCATCCATGCCCGAGCTCTCAACATCAGAGGAAAAAGAGAACACAAGAAACTAGTTAAAACTAGTTGTAACGTCATCGTGATCAAACCTCCATCAAAAAAACACAACTACCCTCGATTGGATCCTCCATGCCCGAGTGTCTTAATGCAACATTTACACAAATATGAAAGGAAACTGGCTTTCATTAAACAAGAAGTCTCAAATACATATCATAACCAGAGAACCAGAGGCTTTGCTAAAACTTTACAAATCGGGAGCCTAGCTCAACCATCCACACTTACAAAATATAAAACATGAGTATATATACTCAGAACTGCTAACGTTCCCCAGGGGCGCAATTAGACCCCTGCATTCAAAGCTTTGCGTTTCTTCTCCTTCTGTCAGACTGCACATGATTTCCTTTGTCAGACACAAATCTAAGATAGTACAAGCTTTGCAGGAAAATTTCATGACAGGGTGACCTTGGGGTGACAGCCCGCCTCCACGACCGGTGCTTCCATGCTTCTTATTTATGGTTGAAATGAGGTTTCAACCACCTTCTTCAACTTCATTAACTTCCCTAATTAGGATCGGGACGAGCCCAAACGTCCATGAATGGTCTTAGGCAACGCTCTTGACTTGCTGAGTTAAACTTGGAACCTTGAAACGATGTTGCCTTCCTCTACTATTAATACAAACACTCTTGACCCCTCTGGCATGGCTCTTTTCAACCGCCCCATGTGACTGCAAGTCATGACCTCACGCTTATCCCACATGATGTTTCGAGGTTTCTCATTTCAGGAGTTTTCACCCCATCTTGGCTTCAATATAGCGATGCCCAAAATCGCGAAACGGTCGCTGAGATCGACGGTCGGACTCGCTTCAAAATAGACGGCCACGATCATTCCCTTGACAATATGAAATGTCGACTATGCAATGAGCGCTAACCCCTTTTCCCAGACCTGCTTCCTTTGTGACTGGGCGCTAGGACAGTGGGCCCAATTTCTGGAAGCTTTCACGATTTCGTGTTTCGGGAGAAAGAGATGATGCTCTTGGGAAAACTCTAATTCACGAAATCACGAAATCAGGATTTTACATTTCGGGGCTTTGGGCTACGGGTGCACTTGGCGATGAGAAACCCAAACTCTTGATTCTCGAAATCACCGAAGTCAAATCAACGACCCTCTTCTTCTCACAAACGGACGGCCTAGATCTTCCCCTTCGCGAATCGGGATTTCGCGATTCTTGATGCATAATATATCAACATTTGAAATCCCAATTCTCGCACTCGCTTGATTCCATATAAGACTGCTCTCAGTGCTACGGTTTGTAATAATGAATACTTGGACGACATGACTAGGACTTGGGAAAAAACAAAGACTCGGTAATAGAGGCAAAAAGAGAAGTAATCGGCCATAGGGGGAATAGAAAAGCTCGGGGCCGATATCTCTCAGGAAAACTTTGACAAGGAAAACTAGTCAACCAAAGGATGAAAGAAAACAACAAAGGAAAATATATGCCGGGAGGAGAAATCTATGATCAAGTCTGCACAAAAGGGGGGGGCAAGACAGGAAAAATCACAGACCTAGGCCAAAATCACCATCCACCAAAACATGACAATCTTATTTGCTAACAAATTTGATAGTGGTGTTGTATGGATAGTGTTAGATGGGGGATTTTAGATGGTGTTGGTCTGAACAAAAAAATCTTGACCTTGTAAATCTGAAGGTTGCACAAATTATGGTAGATTAGAGAGACATATGAGCAACTGCTTTTTCCATCCCATCCAAAACCAAGTTGATTACATTATAGAGAAGTTTTGCATCCCATCCAAAACAAAGTTGATTGCATTACTATAAAGTTATGACATTTGGTATCATTAGTCCCATCCAAAAAATTTCAAGTAACATTTTGTTGGCACTTGTCATCGACCCTTCTGCTAACATCGATCCTCGTAACATTTTCTTGGCACTTTTCATTGACCCTTCAACTTACATTGATCATCCCATTAACATTTGTTGATATTGGTATAGGAAGGATGATCGTGGCAGACACTTTATAAATTGGGAAAATCAAGGCGCCATGATTGCTAAATGAACGACACGGGACTGTTTCATCACCCATTGTTTCCTATCATTTGGGTGTCAAGTCTCTTAGAAGCACCGGATGCCATATTTGTTGGACCCACTCAACACGAGGGTTTTCTTTATAAAACACGTGGTTGATAAGTTTTTTCAGATTGACTGGTTGGCATGGCTTTTATATCTTGTTTGAGGGGAGAGTATGAAATGGCTAGTCGTATCTTGCACAATGCTCCCCGATGGATACAATTAGTACACAAACCAACTACAATAAGAGTTGGGATGACTAGGGTGAGATTGATGGCAGACGACCGAGATGTTGTTGGGTAGATCACAAGCTTTACAAAGAACATAGACGGATGTGCACTCATAAAAAGAATCAAACTGGGATGACTAGGAGAAGAAACAAATGGAAGGCTCACTTTATTCGTGTGTGGTTGGAATTTGCCTACACCTCTTGTGCATGGGTTGGCATTCGCATGCAACTCCTGTGTGTGGGTTGGTATTCTCCTGCAACTCCTCTACTACAACCCTTTCAACACAACAGTATAGAGCGTTAAATACCCTCTTCATCCCTAGCGGCATCCGAGTGGGATCATCTGATATGTATAGAATTGGAAATTCCTAAATAAGAAACACTTGGAAGCACCAAGAGATTACCTACTCACCCGCTGTATCTTTTGAAATCTTGCGGACTCAACTATGGAAAAAGAAAAAGAGTGTGCAAGGTATCTTCCATATTGAGAACGTGAGACTGCAGCTAAGGGAAGGGTAGACTGAGACTGCGTCCAGGTAATATGAGACTGCAAGTAAACTTACAGATACATGGCCTTAAGTGGGGGATTGAAACTAAGGCCTGGGTGGAAGTGTCTCTGTATGGAGCTGGTTGGTGACTATTTCCTCTACCTATGCGAGAGAGAAACTTCTTTTGATTCAATATCCTCGGGGGCGATGACTTATCAAACCTGAGTTGTGGTTGCTGCAATGTAATATCATCGCTCTGGCTGGTTCAACCGACCGACACTCGAGTGGAGAGGAAGGAAATTATATGTCTTCAATTTCATCATAGGTAAGGGATGACTCCTCTATTGGTTTGAGTGGTGTGGTGAAGGGTTTCTGAATGATAAGCAACGAGACCCAATAACATGCCGTGAAGCATCCATCTCAATCTTAAAAAGTTGGTGCAGATCAGGGAACCGCAAGACAAGAGATGAACAAAGAGCTTCTTTGAGGCCCTGAAACTGTTGATTTGCCAGAGATGCCCAGACAAAGGGAGCTTGATTAGACGAAATTTCATCCTGGTAATATGAGACTGCAATGGAGGGAACAAAGAGCTTCTTTGAGGCGCTGAAATTGTTGATTCACCAAAGATGCCCAGACAAAGGGCGCTTGATTAGACGAGATTGCACCCTGGTAATATGAGACTGCAGTGGAGGGACAACAAGACTACTTCATGTTGATATGGTTTAGACCTCTCCTTATTCTTGGGTTATGTTATGTGATAATAACTTATGTAAGAAGCTACCAAGCGTTCAATCACTGCCACACACAGATGTCCGTGCAGATGTCCTTGATAGATATTAGGGATGGACAATTCATGAGAAAACATTTAATGTTAGGGAAGTAATGCTAACTTGAAAGTTAGCATTACTTCATTTTGTATAAAGTTTCCTAAGTTAGCGTTCAAACCAACTAAATGATGTGAACCTTTATCCTAACTTTGCCTCGATATGAGGCCAAATAAGATGCCAAACTAAAAAACTTACGATATAATATGAAATGGAACTTGAAAAAAATAGAAATTTGAAAAAAATAGAAATTTGAAAAAACTTTAGGTTAAATTCATTGGTTTCCGTGCCAGACTAATAGATCTGTAGAAAATCGATTACTATAGTCCCTACCATCCCAAAGGACAGGGACTAATAAAAAACAACATAAAAAATAATATAAGAACTTTCCTTTACCCATATGAACATGAAAGGACAAAGTTAGTAAAAATATAAATAAAATATAATTTGCTTTCTCAAACAAAGGAACCATATATTGGCCTCCGGGGGGCAGCTCAATTGGCAAGTGCCGTGAAAATGAAGTTCCATGAGGTTTCGAGTTCAACTCCCCCCGACTTACAATCTGTGTCGCGTAAAGGGTGTCGTGGGCACACCTGGAGGTTATAGTGGTAGCAGTTGGATAACACGGCCACGTGTAACGCGAGCACGTGCCCAACTAGTTGCTGATTCCACCAGACATATATATAAAAAAAAAGGAGCCATATATTGGTTGATGCGTTCATAAAAAATTTGATTTTGACATTTATTTGCCTTCGCATCAAATGTTTGTGAATATTCTTTTGCTTTTTAAGAATTATATTCTTGCATGGAGGCTTGGCTTCTCAAAGGTGAAGCATTTTAATACAAGTGGGGTGAAACATCTAGAGAAGTGGGATCATGTGGTAATGGGAAGACTCACGGGTGGAAATTTTAAGATTCAACCGATTTGTTGAATATTAAAAACCATATATTTCTTTATGGTACATGAATGGATTTTCAATTTTATTTGTAAACTTAATTTTTAAATTTTTAATTATATTACAAAATTTGATTTTTGGAGAATTCATCGAAAAAACACTACAATATGATTGAGTGATCTTAGATTTAAAGGTCGAGATTATTAATAACTTGCAAATGCATTATATTGTTGGATGCACCCAAATCAAGATTGCAATTGTGCAATCACAAGTTATTGAACACCAAGGTGGCATAAAATAGTGGTGATTAGTTATTGAACACCAAGGTGGCATAAAATAGTGGTAATTGTTCAACCTTGGTGGCTTGATTCATGCTTAAATATATCTAAGGTTTTTGTTCTACTTTATATATGCCATCTTCCATGATCAAAACTTCATAACCTTTCTTCATTAGTCTAATATCTTGATTAATTCAATGAATGTGTAACGTCCTCATTTTCAAACCCCAAACTAGCGATGCATATTGTAAATGTAATGTATGGTTGAAGGCTAGACGATGTAATATGTAAATGATGTAAATTAAATATAATAAATAAAATGTATCTCCAGTTGTAGATGGACACAGATGGAGATTTGGGGGCTTAGTTTCCACAAGAGAGCGAAGGGGTCCAAGTGGGAGAGTTTACCCATGTCTATTAAACCCATACCCATTTTCTTTCTGAATTATCATTACCATGAACCTTCCATTATCTGTTGAGTGTTCTAGAGCCCAATCATTGAATTCATTAAAGAGGGTGGGTGTGAGAAGTCACATCTCCTAGTTATTGAGAACATCGGGGCTGAGTACAACCAATTTGGGGAAGAGTGTAATTCAAGCAAGTAAGAGAAAGAAAGGAATTTGTATGGGTAGAGGGGGAAAAATGGGTGATCCGGGATCTTTTATTCAATGACTATAACATGAATTTCATTAAAGAGCGTAAACAAAGATTATGTGCAACATTAATTAAGAAAGCCTAAACATGGAGAAATAACAAGAAGAACAATTGCACAAGACTTGATAACCAAGTTCTTCCTAACAATGGACTACGTCTTCGGACCCACTTGTAAGTGGAGAGGCCTTTATATTATCTGAGCAAAAATTGGCATAAATACATGGCAATACCTCAAATCTGAAAATGCCCTGAAAATTCGTTGCTCGGATCCAAATTTTGACTGCACCAGTGGATTTGTGGCAAGAAGTCGCACAAAAATGACTGTCAATTCGTCAATTTTTGTCACTCTCACCCCAGGCCCCTCATGGACTCCCTGCCTCGAAATTTGTGCCACAACAGTCGTATGACCCTGCAATAAATGCTCCTACATAGAAAAATGTGCACGCTCCTAGACCACAGATCCTCCCCCTGGGCATATGTAGAAACTTGGCTTAAGTAAAAAATTCTCGGACGAACTTTACAAAGCGTCGTTGGCCTGACTGGTTAGTAGAGGTTAAGTTAGGAAATTAGTTTGGCGGAGGTCTGAGGTTCAAACCCGTAGACCCCCGCTTTAGTATGTTGGTTGAACCGTTTTAATACATATATAACATATGTTTTTTACCAACCATAATTCTCGCCACGGTTTGGATTTGGGTGTCAATTTTAATATCCTGACTGGTAAGTTGTTGGAATATATTAAAACTCTGTGTCGAACCTTTCATTGACTGTTGCACAGAATTCGGGTTGGCGATTGGCCGGTCCGGTGGCCGGATTTTGTTTTATTTTTCCTTAGCCTAGCCCTCATTGGGAATCTATGGGGTGCCACATGGTTCCCTATGATTGGTTTCTTCTGCCTAGCTAGTCCTGATGTAAGTTGTCGCATGTCGCACTACAAGGATGCCATGTGGCGACCCCTGGGTGGTGCCTCTTGGGGGTGCCATGTGTCACTTTCCTATTGGGCCATTTGGCCATCCAAAAATTCCAAATTGACATGCCACATGGCATCCTCTCATGCTGCCATGTCATCATGGTGACGTCAACACTACACAGTCAGTTGTTGACATCATCCTGTACGTTGTTGACCTCACCGTATTGACTTTGACTAGGTTGACCAAAACTTTGGTTGGCCATATATTTGTCATCTGGACTCCGATTGAGGTGTCGTTTGCACCGTTGGAAATATCTTAACGAGCTCTTCAACTTGGTGTCGTTTTCACTAATATTTGAGGACTTTGAATTTTTGGCCTTTTAGATCCTCCTAGATCATTCCTCCCCACTAAGAAGCTTTTGGGCCACCAAAAGCCTTCTAAATCAACAAATAGGTGAGGGAATTGCTCCCTCACTTTCCCCTTCTCGATCCATCATGATTTTCTTGGATGTGTGCCCTTAAGGCCCACTCGAAGATATTCAACATCACCCCTGCATGAAGTCCTTGTCCTTTTGTCCAGGATGACATCTTCATTTAACTCGTCCAAGTACTCAGGAGAAAACTTATCAACTAAAGGTACTGAAACACTCCCTTTGATCTGTGATCATTGGAGGCTTGTAAAGTTTCAGGTTCTCCACATTCACAACTAAGTATATCTGCATGTATGGCGGTAAATCTAGGTGGAAAGCATTTGTTCCAATCTTCTCCAAGATGGTGAATGGTCCATATCGAATGGGTTTGAGATTCTTGACTTCACCCTTCAACCTATATTTGTCAATGTGGAGCCATACTTGATCACCTGCTTGAAATTGATGATCTACTCGATACTTGGAGTGCCTTGCCTTATATTGGGCTTGGCTCTTTTCCAATTGTTCCTGGAATGTCTAGTGTACCTATTGAATCCTTTGGATGAACTTGCGGGATTTTTCTTCCTCTCTTTGTTCTTTTGAGTCGACATATTTCCCAAATGTCAAATCCAAGGGAGTCTTAGCTGGTAGATACCCAAAACATGTCTCAAATGGTGAACTTTGGGTGGAAGAGTGCAATGCTCAATTGTATGCATGTTGGACATAGTGCAATTGCTCATCCCAAAGTTGAGGATGTTTTTTGCTGTAAACTCAAAGAAAATGAACCATAGTCTTGTTGAACACCTCTGTTTGTTCGTCGATTTTTGGATGGAAAGCAATACTCATCTTTAACTTGGCATCCATGAGTTGCCATAAACTTGTCTAAAAGTCCCCTAAAAATCGAGAATCTTGATTGAAGATAATGGACATGGGAAACCCAAAATGAACCCATACATGTTGGAATAACAAGTGAGTAGCTTGTTCAGTTGTAACATGGTTTTTACATGGCATAAAGATACATATCTTTCTAAACCTATCCACTACCACATACAAGTAGTCATGACCCCTTTTAGACATAGGTAACCCCCCTGCAAAATCCATTGAGATGCTCTCCCAAGGATGAGAAGGAACATGAAGTGGTGTGTACAACTCCAATTTTATATTAGTGGGCTTACAAGTTGAGCATAACACACACCCCTTTACATATTTGGTTGCGATTTCTTTCATCCGAGACCAATAAAAAAACCTTTGCAAATGTGCTAAAGACTTTCCTACCCCCAAATGCCCAAATATTAGAGAAGTGTTAGCTTCTCTGATTACATGCACTCTTTCATTTGTAGGAATACAAAGTTTTCCCAAGTGGTAGAGTAGTTTATCCTACAAATGAAAATTCTCCACCTATGAACCATGGGTTGGCCTCTCATACACATATTTGAAATCTTCATCAATAGCATATTGTTCAATATAACTGACATGAGCTAAGGAAACATTTTTCAAAACAATAGATGCAGAAATAGGAGGTATAGAAAACATATCCGCAACTTTGTTTTTTATGCCTTTCTTGTATCTGATAACTAGATGGAACTATTGCAAGAATCCCATCCACTCATAGTGCCTTCACTGTTGAAGCTTGGTCTATGATTGGAGGAACTGTAATGGTTGGTGATCAGTGTGTATGATCATTTCCTTCCATATCAAGTAGTGTTTCCATTTCTTCACGCTTTGTACCAATGCATACAGTTCTTTGTCATATGTAGGATAATTACAAACAACCTTAGAAAAAGTTTCATAATGAAAGAAAATGGGCTTACATTGTTGCATCAAGACTGCTCCCATGGCATATGCACTAGCATCAGTCTCAATTTCAAACGATTATTGTAGGTCAGGTAGAGCCAGCACTAGTGTAGTGTGGATCTTTTCTTTCAAAGTGTCAAAGGATTTTTGTTGTCTTCATCCCCATTGGAAGACCTGCTTCACACTAGTTAAAGCATGCAAAGGAGATAAAATATAGGAGAAGTTAGAAATGAAATTTCTCTAGTATTGAACTGCCCCTTAAAAGATCCTAACCTCTGTAACTAATGTTGGCTTAGGAAAATTTACAATGACTTCAACTTTTGAGGGATCTATCTTTAGTTGACCACCTCTTACAATATGACCCAAGTAAACTAATGAGGTTTTGCCAAATTCGCACTTTGGCAATTTTACATACACCTTTTCTCTTTTAAAGACATCCAATACTTGCTTTACATGCATTACATGTTCATTCCAAGTCCTACTAAATACAAAAATTTCATCTAAGTATACAATCACAAAGTCATCTATGAAAGGCCTAAAGACATCATTCATAACACCCGTGAATGTCATTGGGGCATTACAAATCCCAAAAGGAATTACCATCCATTCAAATAGACCTTGTTTTATTTTGTTTTGAAGGAAGTCTTCCACACTTCACCTTCTATGATTCTGACATGGTGGTAGCTACTCCTCAAATCTAACTTAGTGAAGTACATTGCATTCTTCAGTTGATCCAACAAGTCATCTATACAAGGCAATGGGTAACAGTTCTTCACCATTATTTTGTTTAGTGCACAAAAATCCACGCACATCCCCCATGTGCCATATTTCTTTAGCATCAGTACTATTAGAGAGCCACATTGAGAAGATCTTGGTCTGATGACCCCTCTTTCAAGCAATTCCTGCACCTGCTTCTTGATCTCCTCATTTTTTAGCACAAACATCTTGTACATGCCAATGTTTGGTAAGGTAACATCTTGGTGCAATTGTATTTCATGTTGAATCTCCCTTTTGGGAGGCAATCCTATTGGTTCATGAAAAACTTCATCATAGTTAGAAAAAAATCAATCATTTCATATTTATGAGAAGGATGCAATCATCAAAAGCATTAGATTTATCAAGATCTTTTGCCTTCAACACCATGAGCACACATTTCTTGCTAGTATTGATGGCTCTCTTTATCTGCCCTACACTAACAAGAGTTAAGTTCTTCATATTGTGAGCTCTAACAATGTTTTCCACGCCACCTTTGGTGAGATGGTATTTGTTCTCCTGTCGAAAGAATATAGTATTCCTATCATACAAATAGGGACTTCCCAATATAATTTCATAGATATCAAGTGGGACCACATCAAGCTCAACCTCATCTACCAACTTTGAAGCAATAACAAATTTCAATCTACACTACCTGGTAACTTGAAGTCTTGCATCATCACACACCCAACCAAGAGGGTAAGGTTTTGGATGAGGTATTATCTATAAGCCCAACTTTTTAACAATCACTTCAGATATCAAATTAACTTGAGAACCCAGATCAAACAAATTATCCACTTTAGTATGTTTGGCTACTACTCTAATGTGAAAATGTTCACTTCTCTTCTTTTCAATTTCAGGAGATGGAATTATAGATCTTGAACTAGCATGAGAGGAAAATTTACCTTGTACTCCAACTATTGTGATTTTCATTTCATCACATGAATCAGAACCTAGGTCTTGTTGCACCGTAGCAACAATTTTTGGCTTCCATTTGCCCCCAAATTTCTTTGGTATTAACTTTGGATGTAGTTTCCAATAATGCTCATCATCATGCCCATCTTTTTTGCAATGAGTGCAAGAGGATTTTCCTTCCTCTTTCTTTATTGTGGTTATCTTTTTCCCCTTTCCTTTTGCTTTGAACTTGTTGTTTTGGAACTTGGAAGGATTTTTTGGGTGATCTTCCTGTACATTCTTTCCCCTTCTTTCAAGGTGAGTTGCTTGCACAGACACTTCATCTAGATTAGTGGGGTTAAACAACAACAATGTGTGATGAATGTAACTATGAAGTGCACCAATATATTTCATCAAAGTCTCCGGAGAGTCTAAAGGAACATTCAATGCAAGTGCCTTTTTCCTAAACTTTTCTATGAAACTCTGAACATTCTGATCTTTACCCTATCTCAAATTTTTTCATTTCATCATGGATTTTTGTACATGGCCCAATGGATAAAATTTCTTTTTCAATGCAGAAGTAAATTCAAACCATGAAGAAAGGAGTTTTCCATTATGCTTGCTACCTTTTTGGAGTTTACTCTCCCACCATACAAGGGTTGTGCTTTCCAACTAAAGAGAATCCAACTAGATATTCACCTCTTCCTCTTTGATCTATTGTACCCAAAATTAAACCTCGATCTGTCTAATCCAATTGTTTAACTTATCTGCATTAGCTTCTCCATTAAACATGGGCAAATTAAATTTGACATCTAATTTCAATAATGGCCTTTTAGAATCATTTTGATGAAAATTAGAATGATGAGAATGAGAGGAAGAAGAAGAGGTTGAAATTGAAGATGGAGATGGAGGCTCAGGAGGGTCTCCTTCAATTCCTTGGTCCTCTGCAACATCATCCTATGATTTATCTTTCTTCTTCTTTTCCTTATTTGCCACTCTCTTTTCGTAATCTGCAAACAATTTTTCTACCATGTCTAACATCTGGTAGAAAGCCTTGTGAAAATTCTTTTCATACTTTGTACGAAGTTCTTCATCCCCCATTTTCTTTCTTCAAGTTGCACGCCCAATCTCTGGGTTGAAAGTCTCAAGTTTTCCTTCAGCCTCTTTGAGCTTGGCCCTAATAAGCATTCACACTCGCAATTCAAGTCAAAGAACATTGCTTTGAGACCAACATGATCCGAGATCTTTTATTCGATGACTATAACATGAATTGTATTAAAGAGCATAAACAAAGCTTATGTGCAACATTAATGAAGAAAGCATACACATGGATAAATAATAAGAAGAACAATTTCACAAGACTTGATAATGGAGTTCATCCCAATAATGGACTACATCTCCGGGCCCACTTCTAACTGGAGAGGCATTTATATTATCTCAACAAAAATTGGCATAAATACATGACAATACCTCGAATATAAAAATTCCCTGAAAATTTGTTGCTCGGATCCAAATTTTGATTGGACTAGTGGATCCGTGGCGAGAAATTGTGCAAAAATGACCGTCAATTCGTCAAAATATGTCCTTGTCTCCCCAAGCCACTCTTGGGCTCTTTGCCTCAAAATTTGTGCCACAACAGTCGTACAACCCTTCAATAAATTATCCTACATAGAAAAGTGTGCCCGCTCCTGGACCGCGGATCCTCCCCCTAGGCGAATGCAGAAACTTGGCTCAAGTAAAAACTTCTCGTACAAACTTTACAAAAGGGTCATTGGCCCGACTGATTAGCGAAGGTTAAGTTAGGCAATTAGTTTGGCAGAGGTTCAGGGTTCAAACCTGTGGACCCCCGCTTTAGTATGTTGGTCGAACTGTTTTAATACATATATAACATATGGTTTTTACCAACCATAAATCCTACCACGATTTGGATTTGGGTGCCAAGTTTAATATCCCGACCGATAAGTTGTTGGCATATATTAAAAATCCATGCCAAACCTTTGATTTGGTCGTTGCACGGAATCCAGGTTGGCCATCGACCACCGAGTATGAAAATGGTTGTATTTTTTATTATTTTTCCTCAGCCTATCCCTCATTGAGCATCTGTGGGGTGCCACGTGGCGCCCCGTGATTGGGCCACATGGTGCCTAGTGATTGGGCCACGTGGCACCTTGTGATTGGGCCACGTGGTGCCCTATGATTGGTTGCTTCTGCCCAACCAGTGATGATGTGAGTTGTTGTGTGTTGCAATGCAAAGATGCAACGTGGCGGCCCATGGGTGGTGCCATGTGGTGCCTCCTAGGGGTGTCATGTGTCACTTTCCTATTGGGCCATTTGGCCACCCAAAAACACCAAATTGACATGCCACATGGCAGCCTCTCGTGCTACCACATCAACATGATGATGTCATCATGAAGTCAACACTGCACATTCATCTACTGAAGTCATCCTGTACAATGCTAATGTTGCCCTGTTGACTTTGACTAGGTTGACCAAAACTTTGACTGACCATATATTTGTCAGTCATACTCTGTTTTAGGTGTTGTTTGCATCGTTGGAAATCCCTCGATGAGCTCTTCAACTTGGTGTCATTTTTGCTGAGATTTGAGGACTTTGAATTTTTGTCCTTTTAGATCCTCTTGGATCAATGGGACATTCATGTTTTGGGCATGCATAGCAATTTTTACATGGAGTTTTATGGACAAGAAGTAAGTTATGAGTGTTGAAGCTTGAAGGAATCCATAATGGGCATGTTGGGTAGTTGTTTTAAGCAACAATTTCATGGGAAGATAGGTTGCGGGCCTTTGAGCAATATTTTGTTTGAAATTTGTCAAGAGAAGCAAGCGTTTTCTTCTTGGGTGAATTCCTGTTGCAACTATAGAATTCTCGAGGTCCCAGTAGAGAGATTTCATGTCCAACCTATGTTGGAATCCATGGAGGGGGGTGGGAAGGCCTGAGGGACTGTGATTAGTGAAGGGGGATCCCATTCCTTAGGTTGTGTAGGTTGTGGGGAAGAGCGTTGGTGGACTGGCATTGTAGAAATTTAACTGACAAAACCAAGAAGTGCTAAGTTATGCCATACACTTAGCAACCTAGAGATAAATGTCTTAAATGAACTTTGATATGTATAAACCCACATTCAAAAAATACCATAAGTAGAAATACACATTGCTAAGCACTTTAGCAGCGAAATAAACACAATGAACAACAATCATTCAACTCAGAAATACTCAGAAATTTAGGCAATGCCAGGGAAAACCCCAATGTGGGGAAACCCAATGAGAGAGAGAGATTTTGTTAGCTTCAGGAAAGATATATCAACAACAACATACAATTTCCAGCAAGAGAAATCCACTTACAACACACTAAAACTGCCCCCAAATATTCTGCCTTGGAAAATGTGCCAAATCCGTACTATTGTACGACTTTCCCAGAAAACAACACCTTGGAAAATGTTCCCACATTTTGTTGTACGACCTGATCTGTACGACCCTGCTGCAACAAGAAAAACCCTCCAACAACCTCAAAATTTGTGCCACACTTTGCCTTGATTTTCGTGCCCTCTTTCCCTTGTTGTACAGACCGTACGGACTATACTGATCCATATATTACGACCTCCAACAACAATAAATATCAGCATTCACACAAAAATATTCTCTTGGGATTTATGCCCAATCTCTCTTGGGAAATGCACCCTCCTTATTGCCCTCACTTTCCTCTTTCAAGCTAACTCATAAATCTCTCAATCTCTTCTCCTCCTTGTTTTGCACACTACCCTAGGTATTCTATTATAATCTGAAAGTGACCCTTCACCTTCTTCAACCCTAAATCTAATGGCCAATATCTAATCTTGCCTTTACAAGATCAAGGGTCATGATTCATTCCCTCCAAAATAAATCACTTTAAAATATTAAAGTACATTTTCACTTTATAACATAAGTGCACTTTATGAGATAAATTCACTTTAATATTAGAAGGTACACTTTATAAAAGAACCACTTTATCACAACTTTATAAAAACCCATTACAAAGTCAAGTGTCTAGTAGTGTAGGTACAATGTTACTTCCACATACAAGACAAACATGCAGAGTACCTCCCGAGCTAAAAAGCTAACATGAATCAGCCGTGGGAATTGATTGTTGAGAGGGGAACATTAGCCAACATTAGGGACCACCGTCTCTTATGGATTCATATCCCTAGCTCGGGGGTGACTTGCTATTGAGAACTGGAACAACAAGTCTATGATTGGGAGGAATGTCCATCCTCTGCAACAGGTTGCATATTTCATAAGATAAGTGTTCTTATCTGTTGTGTTTATTTATGCTAAATGTTGATATAGTTGTTGTGTGTTTTACTCTGTGTTATTTTAGTTAATGCTACTTGTTGTGAGTAGAATGATGCATATGAATCTCTATTTTTGTGGTTGAACGATGTTGTATGCATTCAATTATTGTTATGCACAATTAAGCAACTGCATTTGCATTTTTAAGTAGCATGGACCATTGTATAAGATTGAATGCCATGATGTGTGTGTTATTGCCACATTTAGATTCAATATTATAAATTTTATTTGGTCGTTTTAGCAATGACGTGACCTAGTTTGGGGTTGGGTGCGTTATAGAATGGAACATAAATTTGATCATTCTCAACTCTGGAGCTTGATCAAATTTCAGAGGAGTTGAGATTTGAATCACAGCTTAGGTTTGTATGGGTGGGGAATGTTTATACTATTGACCCACTTTTTGTTAGAGATAATGCCTAATTAATGCTACATACTAGAGTTTAGGGATTGGATTGGGTTTGTTGGAGGATGTTGAGAGATTCTCTCAACCTCTCCCTCCAAGAGTGGAAATAGTTGGATCTGAGTCCAGCTTTATATATGTGTATTGTATTGTGTTCATGGTGAGATAATAAAAGAATATTTTCTATATGTGCTTAATACTTCCAATTCTAATTTGGTATCAAAGTTGAGTGCTCTGGGTAACTCCCTCACGGGAGGAGGCCCATGTGTGTGTGAGAGGTGTGTGAATATTGTTTGTTGTGTGAGTTAGAGTGAATTTCAATTTTTTTTGTGGGTGAGTGTATTCACTACCCGTATGAATTCATCATTTAGTTTATGGTGACGTCTCGGAGATCATACCGGCTCAAGATACACACAGGTGTTCACGTGACTACCAAACGCTGGAAAGGAATCACATGCAACCGGTAGAATTCCAAAGCACCATTGAGAATCATTTTCAACTGTTGGAAACCTACGCAAGCATCAATGTGAATGTTGGATTGTGGATCTATGATCATTGCCAAGATCAGAAACTAAGTATGTTGTAGAAGATCTGTTGTATTTGAGAAGTGTGAAAGGTTATTAATGTTCCAATGAAATGTTATGGGAGAAAAGTGAGGAAAGGCCCAGGACTATTTTGAACAAGAAGGTCGTGGTCCTGATAAATTTCTAAAGGTTTACTCCATTGTGAACATGGTGAATGAAAAACAAAAGATTTTGATTGCTTGGAAGCCACCGTAGAGGATTTGACTGCCTTTCCTGCCACCTTTATATATATATATATATATATATATATATATATATATATATATATATATATTTATGTGTGTTGTTAGTGTGAGTTAATAGTTTAGTGAGTTTGAGAGATTGCGAATTGAATGAATGAGCATTGAATATTGTACAATATCTTGGAATTTGAAACATATTGAGTCTAGTCAACTCAATGTGTACGAGCAAAGATTGTTAGAATTGACTACTCTAACAAGTTGCAGGTGCAGAACAAAGATCCAAGATGATGGATTCAGATCTTGTGTGTGGTGTGCTTAAATTTTTTATAGGTTTACGTGTTTATGTAAATGAGAGTAGGAACTCTTGTATCTTGATATAAGCTGGCAACCCCGGTTTCAAGAACAATTGTTCTTATGATTGGAAGTCACCTTGTATAATTGATTTTTGAAGACATTCTGTACCTAGACTACCTTTCTACAAACTGACGGATAGCCGAAAGCGAAATATGTGACAGATGGAGGTATGTCCATAGGATGATTTATTACTTGACAACTTTTCTTATGGAAGCCCCGGTGAGCCAAGTTTGTCAATAGTGTCTATTGTGCAAGTGCAAGAATGATGATCTAAAACATTTATACTTTAAATGAGTTGAAAGGAAAGCTTGAAGAAGAGGAAGAGAAAGAGTGCAATCCAGAGGCATCAGAGTGGGTGTATGTGTTGATGAGGATCATGCCAGACAAAGTGTTGTAATCTTTTTTGTTATGTAATTTGTGAAGTTTTGTAATGTAGGCATTAATGGGGGGTGTTAGAGATAATGACTAATTAATGCTACATACTAGAGTTTAGGGATTGGATTGGGTTTGTTGGAGGATGTTGAGAGATTCTCTCAACCTCTCCCTCCAAGAGTGGAATTAGTTAGATCTGAGTCTGGTTTTATATATGTGTATTGTATTGTGTTCATGGTGAGATAATAAAAGAATATTTTTTGTATGTGCTTAATACTTCCAATTCTAATTCTTTCAATCCTCCTTTGCTTGCTAGGTTGAGTATCAAGAGCCTCCTTTACCAAGTCTCATCAATAGAGCCTT
This sequence comes from Picea engelmannii, assembly GCA_009831015.1. Lineage (NCBI taxonomy): Eukaryota > Viridiplantae > Streptophyta > Pinopsida > Pinales > Pinaceae > Picea > Picea engelmannii. Next base: position 92,453 of record ML791163.1, read on the forward strand.
ATGAAAGGTGGCTCAATGTAAAGCTTTGTCCAAGGTGGTTCAATGTAAATCCTTGTGGATGTTGGATCTTTGTAAAGATCTATAATTGAGGTGCCTTGGAAGTTTTATTGTAATAAAGTCTGGTTATTAATAAGTGATCATTGACAATGAATGTTTTCCCTACATGTTGCAAGGATTTTAACACTATAAATATTGTTGTTCTCATTTTTTGTATTATTTAATTGATTTCTTTACTGCGAATGACACATGCTCATATACAATTACACAATTATTGATCAAGGTTGTTATTGTTTTTTTCTAACAAAAATAGGGTAAAATCGTAAAATGTTTTTTAAATTGAATATTTTAATTTAATGGACAAATTTAACTATATTATAGTAGCATTTTATATGAATGGTATCTTAAACAAGAGAGTGACATAAATCTGGGTTGAAGGACAATGGCAAGTAGAGTGAGCCCTAATAAATTTTGATTTGATCAATAGAAATCATGGAACATGTGTAAGATTTGATACCACGTAGAAGACATGTAGTTGTATGGCTTGGTATAAAACAAGTGGCAAAAAGAAGTGTCATTAAGAAAGCCAACAAACATAGAAATCATGGAACATGTGCAAGATTTGATACCACATAGAAGACATGTAGTTGTATGGCTTGGTATAAAACAAGTGGCAAAAATAAGCGTCCTTAAGAAAGCCAACAAACATAGGTGTATGGATTTATGGAACATTTACAAAATTTAAAGCAACATGAAAGACATGTAGGTGCATGGCTTATATAAAACATGTGGCAAATGGAAGAGAAAAAAAAAGCGTATTAAGAAAGCTAACAACTATAATTGTATGGCCAAGTGTTAGATAAGAATGTTAATGTTTTTGACTTTTTTTTTAATTTGCCATCACATGAATTATGTACTTAATGTTTGTCAAAATTTTAATTTTGGATTTGATGAAATTATTGTTTTTAATGTAGAAATGGTTTCAACACCTTCAAATATCCTTAATGCAAAAACATATTCAACTGCTTTTCTCATTCCAGGGTTCCTGAATAAATTACGGGAAAAACAAATTTTCTTTCTATTCCAAGCTATAGATACTAGTGGCCACGAGGTATTTTGCACTAATTGGAAAAATAGTATTGATTTGGGTCTATCGGGCGACATGGCTCTGGAATGGCAGTGTCACTGCTCAACACTTATTGGAGCGAGGATACATCTTAGTGTACAAGAAGACTCATTACATTGGATTGGAGGCGAACGATCTAGCAATATTACTGTGAAGAATCTATACAACACAATATCTTTCACCTTTTAGATCCAGAGGTGTACAAGATGGAGGAGAAATTTATGGCGCTGGCCTCTTCCCTTGAAAATTAAACTATTTATTTGGCTTGCTGCAAATGATAAGATATTGACCTCGGAAAAACTTCTTCGTTGGAGCTGGGAGGGACCCAATATGTGTTCACTATGTCGCAAAAGCTCTGAATCTATCTCCCATCTATTTTTAGATTGTGAATTTACTAAACTTGTTTGGCATAGGCTTACTCTCACCCTTAAGCTTCAGACTACATGGGCAAGCTCCACATTGCATGCTTGTTTGGAGATCTGGTCAATGGAGGAATTCACATTATCGCAGCTCCCAACACTGGTCTGCTGGTATAAATGGTTGATTCGCAATAGGGTGATCTTTGAGAACACACCTGCCTCCATTAAATTTGCGTGCTTCAGGATATTGGGCGATCTGGAGATTCCAAAGGATAGGAGAATATATACTCGGTTTATTCAGCCTACTTTACACATGGGATGGAACATTGCTTGGTTTGATGGCGCTTCTCAAAATATGGGACTTCACTGTGGCGCTGGTGGACTGATAAAAAGGTTGGATCACTTGGACTTTTGATTGTGGAGCAGGTTCTAATACCAAAGCTGAACTCCTTGGTGTGTGGGATACCCTTTTGTTGGCTACCGAGCACAATATTTTAGAACTACAAGTACTAGGGGACTCCAAGATCATCATTGATTGGTTAAACAACAATGGTAAGCTACAAGTCATTGCACTTGAATGCTGGAAAGATAGGATAACCGATCTCATCAAGGCCTTCACTCAGATCAACTTCTCACATGTTTATAGAGAAACAAATGAGGAGGAAGGTACACTGTCCAAAATTGCTTTAACAAGACTGACAAGTATTTTGACATATCGACATTGGACATAAGGACATGAAGGACCCCCTCAATGTATTACTATATTTTAGTCTTGAAAAACATATTCCCGGACATGATGCTATATATCGTTTATTTTTATATGTAGTATTAGATCATTAGACTGTGGAATCTATTATACTTGTGGTCATTGGAGTAGTTAGATATGGATGAAACAATAAATATCTTTTTTTTTTGTAAAAGCACTAAATTGTATTTTTTGGTTACAAAACCGTATTATAATATATGAGAAATTTTTCTTCATGAAAAAAAATGATTCAACATCTTCAAATACTTCCACTACTACAAAACTGTACAATGTTCAAATTTGATATTTCCAATTCCATTAATTCAAAATATTTTTTACAAATTTAAGATCAAAATTATTGATTTCTCTTCCTCTTATTAAAAAGAACTTAAAAAAAACACTTTATAACCTATTTAAACTATAACTTATTAGTAAAAACATATATATAAATAAATAAATATAAAAAATTATTAAGACAATGATAAAAATCTATATAATTTTGTAAATAAAGTTTTTATGTAGTCTTAATAAGAATAATAATAATCATGATGATTATTATGATTCATCATTTACAAAAGAACTTAAAAAAACACTTTATCACCTATTTAAACTATAATTTATTATTAAAAACATATTTATAAAAATATATATATATAAAAAATGTATTAAGACGTTATAAAAATTTATATAATTTTGTAAATAAAGTTTTTATGTAGTCTTTATAAGAATAACAAGGCTGCATGGCAGCTTATACCTGCCGATGAAATTCTTACTAATAGACAATAAGAGATGCATTTGAACAACCAATCACAATTTAGAAAAATGTTTTAAAATAATTAAAAAAAAAATAAAAAATCAAATTGTAATGTTATACCTTTAAAAATGTTCAAAATTATTTTGGTCAAACTTTAGCTAATAGACTATCAATAGGAAATCCAATACTATATAGCGGCAGGTATAATAATCAATATCCCTTCACATTATTTTGAATGATCTAAAAAAACTCAATTTCATAAAACATTTAGATATACATTGTAAAACTCTCAAACTTATATTTAAGGTTAACACTCAAAATTTGTAATATAAAAATAAAACTTATATTTAAGTTTAACCCTTAAAAAAATTGTGAAAAAAAAATACAAATGCCATCAACTTTGAATTGTACAAAATATTATATTATTTTATTTTAAATTTAACACTCAAATAATTGTGAAAGAAAAAATACAATTGTCATCCATTTAAATCCTACATACAAAATATTATTTTATTTTATTTAAATGTGTCTAGGAAAAAGGTATCCATGAGAACAACCATATTTATTTAATAAGATGCCCCCCAACTTTTGACAATATATATAAAAAAACAAGAAATATTTATTACAATAATATTGAGGGAAGTGAAGGCATCAATAAGACTTCAAAGTTTTTGGCCAATAAGATATCACATAAATGAGATTTAAAATTTAAAATAAATATATTTTTTTTTAAACTTTGGATAAAGGGGTGTATATTTTATGGTCAACCATGAACTAATAGAAAGTCAAACCTAACTCAAAGCTATATACCATGCCTATGGGCAGGTATAATAATAATCATGATGATTATTATAATTCCATTATTTATATATTCCTATTGCATATTCTCACCTTCAAGTAAAATACATATTTATTGTACAATCTATATTAATAATTTATTTATTATTAAATCCCAAAAAATAAAAAAACAAAATGAAAAAATATAGCTTATTTTCCTTGAAAAAATAAAATATCATTTGCCTTCTCAAGAACCCATCTAGTAGTACATTGGAGGATATGTTCAAACAATATTTGATTTTGACTTTTAGGTGCCTTACCTTTCACATGCTTGTGAATAAACTTTTGCTCTTTAGGAATACTTGTGGCTTTTGCTTACCATCTTTCTTGGAAGTAGGGTCAAGTATTAATAAAATTTTCTTATAAATAGGGTTAAGTTTTAATAAAATTTTAATATAAGATTAAGTTTTAATAAAAAATTATTATAAATACAGTTAAGTATTAATAGAAGGTTTTGTGGAAAGTATTTAAATTGCTATATTTTTAATGATAATAGTTTTTTAGTTGAGATAATAATTTTGGAAAATAAAATTTTATGGTTAAAATTTACAACAAATGAAATGGGATTTTAATTTTTAACAAATTTTTTATGAGAAGTTTTTCACTAAAACAAAATTTCATATTTTTTTTTTTTATTTTTTTTTTGGGAATCTTATATTTATTTTTTTGGAATCTTAAAATTTAAGTAGTTTTGAATATACAAAATTTTTAAAAATAAAAATTTAATTTTGAACAAAATTTCTACTATATTTAGAATTGGATAAGAATTAAAAAAACAATATCATGATGATAGTGATTAACTTCCCTATGGACCAAATTTAGTAAACTGAAGTTTAAGATAAGAGATAAATACCCTCATGGTGATTAACTTCCCTATGCACCAAATTTAGTAAACTAAAGCTTAAGATAAGAGAGGTGATTAACTTCCCTATGGACCAAATTTAGTAAACTGAAGCTTAAGATAAGAGATAAATACCCTCATGGCACACGCCTCAATAAAAACAAAATCATGTGGCAATCGGGAAGACTTGTGGTTAGAAATTCCGAGACTGAACGAACTCATTGAATACGAAAAGCCATCCATCGCTTGAAGGCAGGGGAATGAATTCTCAACTTGAACATTAAGATGGGACGACCCCACACTTGTGTCGATTTGGTGTGTGAGATAATGCTCAGAAAATACAAAATATAAATGTCAGAGCAGAAGCCACCGCGGCGATCCAACAGGATGTCAACGGTAACAGTCTATTCCCATGTTTCCTACAATATAAAACTGTGGGCTAACCATTTTTTAAACCATTATATTTCTGATGGATGGAATATATTCCAGTTGGAAATAAAACTAATATTTCATTCGATGGACGGCTGCGGGCGAAATTTCTCGGCATCATGCGTCAATTCCCGGGAGCTGGATACAGAGTGATAGTGACATCGTGATTGGAATTTCGTGTATTCTTGAAACCCTTGTATGACAACTCTTTTATTGAATTTGCTTTTATCGACTATGCTCTGAGTACTTTTTTTAAAGGCACGAATTCAGGCTGGCTTGTGTGTTTAGCAGTCAAATATACCTGTCTTTGCAAAATCTGGCACGACTTAGTCCAGCTTTTAACTGTTCTTCGTTCTGGCGAAATTTTCTATCATGTTTCATTGAAGAATTTGATAGACTTCGGTACCGACGAGAAAACTACATGACACTGGCTTCATGGCTTGGTTCTGCTAAAATTGGAACGAGTTTCACGTTTTGCAAGGTTTGACTGGTATTTTCCGGTTATGATTTGATTTGTTAGAGGCTTTATTTAATCAACCTTTGAATTGATTGGTTGTTGGAACGAATAAGTCGTCGATTATTTTGTTTAAACGGATTTGATCGGACTTAATTGCACATGAATTCACTCTTTTGAAGTCCTTTTTTAGTGGAATTCTTGTTTTATTCAGTGAAAGGCGTTGGCATGGCGAGTTTCTCTGTTTTGTTTTAAACTCCGTATTTATAGTTGCTTGAGATGCTTTTTAAAGAAATTGCCTTCTTTCTGAAGGTTTGAGAGTAGCGAAAATAATTTCGTTCTAACATGCTGTGTAAATAGCGTTGCAGGTGATCGAGGAAGCCGGATTTCCGACACTTTATGACAAATAAGCGCGGCAGGCGGGAGATTAGCGGTGGCGAGTAGAGGACTTACATATATGTTAGTGAAGATAGGCCTTGCTATCAGTCTTTCGGTTACAGCTTACATATTGACTCATCTGAGATTTGGGCCTGTCAACCGAAAGCCTGTCAATGGATCGGATGCTCGGAGAGGTAAACATTCCGTTTCTCCCTTGTTTGCTATTCATTTTTATTTGAGATTTTCTGCAAAAGGTAAACATATTAGTCTTCATTATCTGTTTACGCTTTATCTTGTCTTGATTAATTTCCTGAGAATACTCTTTGAATCCTGATTGTTGTGGATCCAGAGTTAGGAAATTCTAACGAGAAGGCTCAAGACAATGTGGAAATCAAGAAAGAAATATGTTCGTATACGAAAGTGGACTCAACACAGGAAAATGATGTATGTAAAGCTGTTCCAATTGGTTTTTCTTTCGTTGCAGATTTTTTATGTTTCTTTTTATGGATGATTCAAATTTTATTAGTACAGTTTGCTTTTATTTGTTAATCTAGGGTCTTGATCTTTTCATTTTGTCATGGATTACTCTCAAATTCTAGAATTGATGTCCGAGGGTCTGTTGCCCGGTAGTTAGCTGCGTTTAGCATTTAGGGGATGGAGAGTTGCTATGCATGCTCACAGAAAAGGAATCAAACTGAATGATCATGAGATGTTTATAGTGAACTAATCCACAAGACCACGGTCAATGAAAACCGGGCATTGTTGTAGTCCCACAGAGTTCGATTCCTCAGAAAATTGGGCACTGTTCTACCGTAAGTGGGCCGTTGTAAGTGGTTGAGCCATCATGGCTGTTAAGTCGAGTCGGGAGTCACACACATCACAGTATAAAGACCCGGGTCAATGAAAGCGGGGTATTGCTATAGCCCCACAGGGTTTGATTCCTCAGAAAACTGGCCTGCGTGCTCCAGCAAGGGGGCTGTTGTGAGTGGTTGAGTCATCATGATTCATGGTTGTTAAGTCAAGTCTAGAGGTCACAGGCATCACTGTTTTGGTGTTCCACCTCTTTACGGGTGGTGGATGCAAACACTTAAGTGTGATAAGGAAGCATCTTTGATATTAATAGTGAACTAGGGCGGCCCAAGGGCATTCTGTTGAGTTTGAAGCAATAAATTCTCTTCTGAATGTATTCCCAAACTAATAGATGATCATGTTTAAATTTATCTATGATTGGTTCAATTCAAAATTGAATAATGTATAAAATGGACGGGCGTTGCAGGGGGGGGTGGTTAAAAGAGTTGATAGCATTAGTCCGTCACTGAGCTTGGCCAACGATGAACTTCTCTTGCCAGAGTTCAATGCACTTTTATTAGGAGAGATGGAGTTTCCTTTGGAAGAGGTTGTTCCATCTTCTAAACCTACAGAGTCTGGTGGTGAGGAGAACCAGGTTAGTACAGTAGATCCTTATATAATGTCTGAGGATTATAAGCACATGTACGAGGAGGCAATATCAGATAATGCTGCCGAAATTGAGAGATTGGAGAATCTTGTAGAAGAATTGCAAAAAAGGGAAGAAAATCTTGAAGGGGAATTGCTGGAGTATTACGGTCTGATGGAACAGGAAGCAAGCATAGTAGAATTACAAAAGCGGCTCAAACTAAACACAGTTGAGATTGAAATGCTCAATTTAAAAATAGATTCTTTGGAAACTCAAAAGAAGAGAGTTGAAGAGGAAGTAAAGGAATCTTCCCTAGTAAAGAAAGAGCTTGAATCTGCCAGAGCAAAGATTAATGAACTTCAGAGACAGATGCAAATGGAATCTATGCAGACAAAAGAGCAACTTGTTATGCTCAAACAACAAGTTGCAGTTCTTCAAGACACTGAGAAAGAGTATTCTGAAAAGAAATTCGAGATCGAGACGAAACTTCAGGCTTTGAAAGAATTGGAAGTCGAAGTGTTGGAATTAAGAAGGGCCAACAAAGAGTTGCAACATGAGAAGCGGGAGCTGATGCTGAAACTAGACATTGCAGAAACCCAAATTGCTTCCCTCTCTAAAATAACAGAGGTATGTTTTTTTCAATATATGCTGTTATGTTTTTTACCTAGTACTCGGTTGAGTGTAAGATTTCTCTGGTTCGCTGTTTTTTGTGCATTTTACTTTATTTGTATAATATAGCTGTTTACATCGAAATTAAAATTGTAAATGACTGTCTAGATTTTCTTTCCCTGCAGACGGAAACAATTGAAAAGGCAAGAGAAGAGGTGAACACTTTGAGGCATGTGAATGAAGATCTGTTAAAGCAAGTGGAAGGTCTGCAAAATAATCGATTTAGTGAAGTGGAAGAATTGGTTTATTTGAGATGGGTTAATGCATGTCTACGCTATGAATTAAGGTACTACCAAGCCCCTCCAGGAAAACTGACAGCACGACATCTCAACAAAAGCTTGAGCCCAAGGTCACAGGAGAAGGCAAAGCAGCTTATGTTGGAATATGCAGGACATGATTCTCTAGCATTGCATGAGAAAGAGTATACAGATAATGACTCCAAGAGTCCATCATCTCATGCATCCACACCTTCTGAGAGTGGCAATTTTGATGAATCCTCTTTAGACAGTGCCGCTACCAGACTAACTCGATCGAAGAAACCAAGCTTAATTCACAAGCTAAAAAGATGGGGGAGAAGTAAGGAAGATTGTACAGTGTCGTCAGTTGGGTCAGGTGGAGACAGAAGACGAAATGGCGCTATTACAGGACACAGAAGTCCAGTGCACAAGCATTCTATTTCAGGTAGCTCATTAGAATTTATAATGCCGATAAGTTCAAGCAATGATACTTCCGTTGCCCCTTTAACAAGACACGATGGCCCCAACACAAAGGTAAGGTCGAAATCAGATACTTTTCTTGAGACAGATGATCTTGCAGCAATGGTTGATTCCCCTAAAAAAGATAACTATCATACATCAAGAACAACTCTGGAAATGAGTGACTCATTAATCAATGCGGCAGCTTCATTTCAACTTATGTCAAAGTCTGTGGGAGGCATGCATGGGGGGAAGCATCATGACTTTAAAGTCAGGCATAATTTAGCATTACAGAGAGAGAATGGCATCAAAGAAAAAGCAGAGCAAGCAAGAGCAGCAAAGTTTTCTGAAAATTTGAAAATTGAGGCACTGACTGAAAGGGTTCTACCAGATAAGTTTATGGAAACTCTTCAAACAAGGGGATCTCAAACTGATTCACAAAATGGCGACAACCATCAAAGCAAGGAGCTGGAAATTAGCAAAATGACATTTAAAGGAGTACAAAAGAGGGCTCCGAGGGTTGCAAAGAAACCTCCAAAGCCATCCACTAATTCTTTGGCATGCATTAATGCTTCATCAAAAGCTTCCCATGCCATACCTATCTCCTCACCTCTTCCACCTCAACCTCCAGCTGCCCCTGGTATGATTCCAACTCCGCCGCCACCTCCCACTGGCCGCCCACTTGAATCTCAAGGCAGAGCAGGAGATAAAGTGCAAAGAGTGCCACAAGTAGTTGAGTTCTATCAATCGCTAGTGAAAAGAGAAGCACAGAAGGAAATTTCAAACGTGGCATCTACAGTATCAAGCAACATTTCAGATGCTTGCAGTAACATGATTGGAGAGTTTGCAAACAAATCTGAATATCTTTTATCTGTAAGTACCACATTTTAAGTCACATATGTACTATGAATATGCCTTAATTAGCATTTATATTTATTTAAATGACAATTTAAAGAGTCTGGTTGTCAATTTTTTGACCTCAGCTACATGTTATTTGAAAAAAAATTGTTTTGCATGAACAAAGGTAAACAATTAATAAGAATGGTCCTAAATCAATGCAGGTTAAAGCTGATGTGGAGACTCAAGGTGACTTTGTTCAATCACTGGCAACTGAAGTTCGGGCAGCTTCTTATACAAACATTAAAGATGTCGTTGACTTTGTGCACTGGTTGGATGAAGAACTATCATTTTTGGTATGTATCTGTATGTTCATGAAAAAACTAAACCTAGGGCTCATTACTGCATTACTATGTTCGATGTATTTTTCAACAGATCGATGCTTTCCTAATTCCATGTGCAGCTCATTTCCCCTGTTCCTATGGATTCATGATTTTGTTGTTGTGTGCTATTTTTCTCAGCATTGTATCTCAGTAGAAATTTTCATGGTTTTTTGACCTTTTTCGTTCATATTAAAAGTAGATAGTCATTAACAGATAGCTATATTAATGTAGAATGAAAAGATTTGAGACTTAAAATATTAATTTTATTTAGTTGCATCAATTAACATAATGTAGAGAACTGTTCAACATTTTCAAGATGAAGAGATCGCTCCCAACTTCAGAGGGAAAATGGA
>ML791163.1:103544-115954 GCA_009831015.1 Picea engelmannii
GTTTTGTGTCTAACATGTGGAAGTCGTCCTTAATGCCTCTCAAGACTTAGGAGATTCACTTTATTAAAGTGATTATTAAAGTGAATGTATTTTTGTAATTAATGGAGTTTAATTTAAATCAAATGCCTAAGTATTTGACATTAGTGAATTAAATTAAATCCTAGCCATTAGATTGTAAAGTGAAGGTGAGATCTAATCTCAGCCTTTGATCACTTTGGAGATCTAGGGTTTTGGATTTAGGGTAAACTCAAGATTATAAAAGGCAGCCTAGGTGAGAGGAGGAGATGCACACAGAGTGAGATAGGAGATCTCATTGATTGGGTGAAGAAGGACTTTCATCCAAGTGTGCAAGGGCAAGGTCCGAGGAAAGGAGCAAAGGGGCAGCAAAGGAATAGCAACCAAGTGTGATAGGCTAGGCTATTTTGTTGATTGTATTTTTCTTAGGTGGGCCATTCTCCTAGGACAGGAGCCCAGATTTTATGTAATAAAATCAACAAGGTACTGGTTTTCCCTTATGGGTTTTAACCCAGAAAATTACATGTGCAATGTGTATGGTTTCCTATTTATGCTTCCACTGTAATGTTTCGTTAAAACTCAGTTGTGCTTTTATTCAATAGATTAAGAGAAGTAATTTATTTGGAATTAACTGTCGGATGATGGGTTAAGGAAAAAAAACAGGGAAAACAACAACCATCAACAATGTTGTCACCTTTTTGAGCCCTCAACCACTTTCATGGCAAATTGCATTTGAATCCAAGCCTTATCTTTGAAGTTTTCAATACTCAAAGGTTTTCATACCTAGCCAATTTCTTCAATGTTTGGAATCTTTGCTTTGTTGAAGCACCCTTTTTGTTATGACTTTTTACCCCCCAGATTCTCAAATCAGGTATCATTTTACTTGTTTTCGAATTGTAGGGCTTATCTTTGAATCGAGCCTGATCTCTTGATTGGACCTTTTTCCCCATTTTGAATCCTTTTTTGTTCTCAATTCATTAATCAGGCCCGATTTGCAAATCGGGCATTTTTTTTTGTCTTCTTTGCCTTTGCAACTTTTCGAACTGTTTTTGTGCTCAATGTAGGAATCAAGCCCCTTTCTCCTATTGCTTTTGAATTTTGCGCCCAATTTAGGAATCAGGCCCTATTTTTGGATCGGGCCTCTTTCTCCTATCACTTTTAAATTTTGCACCCGATTTAGGAATTGGGCCCCTTTCTCCTATTGCTTTCAAATGTTGTGTCTGATTTAGGAATCGGTCCTGATCTTTTGATTGGGGCCCTTTCTCCTATTGCTTTTGAATGTTGCACCCGATTTACAAATTGGGCTTGATCTTTCTCCTATTGCGCATGATTTATGAATTGGCCCTGATTTTGGAAGCTTTGTCTTGATTGAAGGAACCTTTTTGTTCTGAATTTTTACCTCCTCAATTCTCAAATTGGGCATCATTTTACTTGTTTTCAAATTGTAGGGTCGATCTTTGAATCGGGCCCGATCTCTTGATTGGGCCTCTTTTTCCCATTTTGAATCCTTCTTTGTTCTTGATTCATTAATCGGGCCCAATCAGTGAATCGGCCATCTATTCATCTTCTTTGCCTTTGCGATTTTTTGAAATGTTTTTGCACCTGATTTAGGAATCAAGCTCGTTCTTTTGCTCAGGCCTCTCCTATTTCTTTTGAATTTTGTTCCCAATTTAGGAATTGGACCCATCTTATTACTTTTGAATTTTGTGCCCGATATAGGAATTGGGCCTAATCAAAATATCAGGCCCCTTTCTCCTATTGCTTTCAAATGTTGCACCTGATTTAGGAATAGGGCCAAGATCGAGCCTCTTTCTCCTATTTCTTTTGAATGTTGCGCCCGATGTCCAAGTCAGCCCCAATTTTGCAATCAAGGCCTCTTTCAAGCATTTTAAATTAATTTTCAACTGATTTATAGATCGGCCCCAATTTTGCAATTGGGGCTTTTCATTCTACTTGATGGTTCGGATTTGGGTTTGTCCTCCATTTACAAATAATTGTGGGCACAAGTCATCCTCCAAGGCTCACGTTATATTGGATATAATTAATGCCTTGTCACCGTGAAAAGTGCAATTTGGAATTCAAAATGCCAAATTATAAATTGGTTTTTGTATAAAGGGATTTGGATGTAGCATAAGTTGCCACCTGGGCAACAATTACCATCTAAACTACTAGTAGCAACTTCATCTCAAGAGGGGCACCTTCCCAGAACTAAAAGAAGTGGTGCCAGGAAAGGAAAGTAGCCCAAAACAGTAAATAATCGTTTGGTTAGACTTCTCACACATGACCCTCATTTCGCGGGATTAAGAGAAAGTGGTGGCCCTAAAACAAAAATTAAGCCCCAAGTAAAAGGGATCAATTAGTAGAGGAAGCGAGAAAAAGGAGGGCTCTCATCAGTTGTAAGGAGATGCCTTTTCTAACCTAATTTCGGGCTCAATTTTCTCCCAGCAGTCTATAAGAGAGATATTTTCTCGTTTACACATGATGTTCATGAGAGGCTCAAATCAAAAGCAAAATAGAGGAAAGAGGCCATCAGAAATTGAAAATACTATTTTTTCAACAAGAAGTAACATTCTTCTTCTACTTCTCATCTTTCATCCTCTTTCTCTTTATAAGCATTATCTGAGCAATATATATTGTAAAGGGATGCAACGAGGCATAGGGTGGTGATTTTATAGTCCCAACCCCTAGTGCATTTATTGTATAAATGATGGTTGTTTTAAGACTGAGATTTTATAGTCCTCAACATTGGAGCTGCTATTTTATAAATGAACTGTTGGGTTTATTCTGTAATCAGGACTGAGGCACATTGCCATTGGTAAGTAATAAACCTCAAGCAAGTTATGCTAGTTTTCCTTGCATTTTCTATATCGCGTGGTGTTGAATAAACCAATGGATCTATGCTTTTATTTCCCATTTGATTTTCTATCTAATGAATATGTTTTAGGAAAGTAGTCTAGCCTCCTCCTTGACATATATTTGTTCATTTTATCTAAGTTATTTGTCAAGCAGAACTAGATCATGGTGCCCATGGTCCATAAGATCATTCGTATGGTTCAAACATGTTAAATACCCTTGTTGTTTGGCTTCTTGGTCACCCCAAACCATAACTCAACATCCATTTATTTTGGTTTAAATAGATTGCAAAGACAACACCACACACCATCCTGCCCCTGCAATAAATCTAGTCAGAACTTCATGGAAAAAGTTGTTCTAGTGTGATAGGCTAGAATGGTAACTCAAGGAAAAATGAAGGTAGCCCCCCCCCTCCTCTATCCCAAGGACTAGCTTGAAGGCCTAGAGTGGCATAGGAAGGTGCGCTTGCACAAAAATAGACCTCAACCTTACTTTGAGGTTGAGGTCTATTTTTGTATGACACATGGAGAATTAAGGCCCTATTTCATTCCTTTGTACTCATAAATAAATGATTGAGGATGGTTTGATAGCTTATGATTCCATTGATGTTAATCACCCCCAGTTTTAGAGTTGAAGCCTCATTGGTAAGTCGATAATCTTGATGGTCATTCTCCCTCAAAACATGATATAATGTAATTTTGTTAAGTTTATCATACTCTTGAGGCTTCAACTTGGAGGATTACTAATGGTTGTATGGACTGATTGTCTAATAGCAGCCCTAGAATCCTAGTTCCATCAATGCATTAACCTAGTTCTTCATACCAAAACAAGTGATTATATACCTTTGTCTACCCTCACACATTGCTATGGGAGTTAGAGTGAAAGTCATTAGCTTGATGGTATGGAGAGATAAGGGAATGACTTGTCAAAGTTGAGCTTTTCATTTATGCAATTTTTGGAATGTTAGTTTCAAATTAGACCTCTGTAGTTGCATACATAGTGCAAAAAGCCTCATAAGTTTGCACGAACCTCGGGTTAATAATTAAAGTGTGCTAAGGGATTCAAAGTTTATTGTTACAATTCTTTGGCCCAAAACCGATGGCCAGGAGGAGGGAGTTGAAGGAGGCAAGGAGCCAACTGGAAGAGGTCCAAGTGTTTCTAGAAGAGGACCTCCACATTATCGTGCTTCAGGAGGATGCAATGCACTTAGAATCATTAGTTTGAAATGAGGAATATTACATTGCAAGGGAAGCCTAAGTTCACGCCAAAGTTTATTGGATTGATGAAGGTGATGAGGGCTCTAAGTTCTATTTTGATTTCTTGAAGCGAAAGGTTTCTTTGGAGTGTGTTCTTGGTTTGCATAGGTGTTAGAAATTTAAGGGCAAACTAGAAACAAAAATATCTTTTAATTTTATTTACTACTGTAGTTTTGGATCAGCAATATATTCACAAATTCTGATGTAAACCAATAACAGAAATAATACAATGGATCTGAACATTACCTTAACACAAACAAAGCACTGATCTGAACATTACATTAGCAAAAATGAGGAACAGATCTGAACATTACCTTAACACAAAACAAAGAACAGATTTACCTGATGTGCTTGCTGTTGTCCTCTTTTCTGTATGCTCAGAAAAAGCTATAATGGTCATGGATCAAACCCTCATGGGTAGATCTCATCATGATCTTTGTGAACAATTTTTCCAAGAAGAACTTTAGGTAGATAACAGAAAACCAACTAGCATACCACTCATCAAGTACAAGGTTGAAACAAAGACATAACTGTCCAATCTAGAGGTTGAAAAGAAGCCAGTAGTAGCCCTAACAAAATTATGTCCAAGAAGAGGGACTGCTACATAAATAGGCAGATTTTGGTAGTAGATTTAGGGATGTTTCAACAAACCCGAAAGTCTGTAGACTAGGTACCATGCACTAGTGATAGCGGCAGCACAAAGATATCAGTAGCAGACTGGAAAGGACACAGCGGCACCAACAGGTGGCACAAGAAGGTAGCGACAGGGTTGGAAAGGTGTAGAGGAAGGGGCCACAGCCTATACCAGCAAAGAGAGCCGTCCAAAGAGGAGTCCTCACCCTAACTCAGCAAGAGAACCTAATCAACAAGCAAACTGTCCAAGGAGGCCGCACCCTAATCAGCAAGCAAACTGTCCAAGGAGGCCACACCCTAATCAACAAGCAGATAAGAGATCCAAGGAGGCCGCACCCTAACCAGAAACTGAAACAAGGAGCCACAACAACAATTTCAGACCAAGAGAATGATTTGGAGGGAGAAGAATGAATGAGAGAGTGAGGGGAGAGGTCTTTTATTTATAGTTTAGGTAGGGGGTTAAGGTTAGATTAAACCCTAATAAAAATAAACAAATTAAATAATTAATATTTTAATTCATAAAATATTAATTTGAATGGTCAACAAGTCAAGGTGGCTAGTAAAGACCCAAACCAAATAAACAATAAGGAGGACGTGGCTCAAACAAGGGGAAGTAATAGTAACAAGACAAAGTTAAGGGGGATTCTTCTTCAATGGAAAAATGTCCACATAAGTCTCATGATAACTTATAAGCTTTTATCATCCCAGCATAAGAGGAAGGTCAATTATGTGATCATGTCTTTCTTCTTAATTTCTCTTAGGTCTCATGGACCATCCCGGGAGAGAAGAAGATCACACATCATCTCGGCTTGGTACTTAACCAAGAAACTGCCTGGTCCCAGACCAGGATACCCCAGAACACCTCTGGAGGCCCTAGATCACAACTAGGGTCGCTAGATCACAACTAGGGTCTTATCCACCAAGGTACACAACCAAGGATCAATCCAAGCACCGAGCAAGGATTCCCTGGAACACATCCAGGGGCCCTAGAACACATCTAGGGACTTATAATATCAAACTGCTTGGTCCTTGACTAAGAACCCCAACAATACACTGGGGGCCCTCACTAGGGTCTTTTTCCATGGCTCTAATTGCTTGGTCCCAGACCAAGAACCCCAGGAGTGTACTGGGGGCCCTAGATCTTGTTGGAGTTACTTCACACACACCTAGGATTTATTTTTCCTAAGGTTTTTATTTTTTTATCAGTCATAATTAGTCATTATCCAGTCTCCTATATTTTAGGAGAGAATATTCCACCTGGAGAATATTCTCTTTCAATTCACACTTCAGTTTGACTAGTTGAATTGAGTTTAGATGTTGCATTGGGATCATCACCATGCAACATTGGGATCATCACCATGCTAATTCGACCTTGCCTTGGTGTCATCACCAGAGTGGCGCATTAGCCTTGATTCCCTCAATTAACTCCTCACTACTCTCTGTTCAGTCAGTTAACTGAAGACTAGTTGACTAGTTAACTCAACTAGCTGACAATTCACTCTCGTAACTGCCTGAGAGACTAGAATAGGTGGCAGTTCACTCCCGTAACTACTGGTGTGTGTCCAAATCACTCTAGACCACCACTATGGCGACTTGGTTCACCTCAAGTCGAACTCATTGAGTTATACAAAGTATATTATGTGTAAATTATTCATTATTCATAACGGTTAATTAGAATTCTTCCATTCTTTCTCTCCTTCTTCTTCCTTCTCCAATTATCTTTGCAAATGTGTGTATTATTGTTTAGCTAGATCTATTCTGTGCAGGTTCAACACATTTACATGGTATCAGAGCCGACGGACTGCTAAGCAAAAGCTACACCAAAATTTTTTTGCAAGTACAAAAGATTGAAGACAACGGAAAGATGGAATTCCAAAAAGAATTCATTCTTACACCTTACAACTATTTTGCATGGAAGGAGAAAATAGCCATACATCTCCGATCCAGAGGGTTGTACAGGTTAACCATGAATACAGATACAGAACCGACATTAGCCATAGAAAAATCCAAATACTTAAATCGCATGGATGAGGCACTCAAAACAATTTGCAGTCTTATTTCTCCCGATCTCCTTTTTCACATATCTTCCTGTAAGACTCCCAATGAAGCCTGGAAAATATTGGAAGGGCTCTTTGGCAAATAGGATGAGATGAGGGGACACATGTTGGAGGTGGAGCTTCTCACATTGGATCCAAAAAGCTTCGACAATATCCAAGATTTCTTTACAAAATTCAAGGATTTACTGTCGCAACTCAAAGCTTGTGGGGTTGATAAATCAACGGAGGAGAAACAAATGGTTCTCACCATTATGTCCAAGCTTGGTCCTGAATTCTCAATATTTGTATCTACATTCCATATTGTTAGATTCGCCTCTGGAGCCACCTGGAAGATGCCTTCTCTTGAGGACTTTATCGAATCTTAGACACAAGAGCAAACCAAGCTCATCAACATGGATGCAATCAAAGGCCCAAGGGTGCATGCACTCACTGTGCATGATGGCAGCCACAAATATCAAAAATCTAAAGATAAAGATAAGCGGAAAGCTCATGCACATACGAAGAAGGAAGGGTACACAAAACCCTTCACCGATGCCTCCGGATCCAAAGGAGAAAAGGGAAGAAAATGAGAGAAATGCACATACTGTCACAAAGGATTCCATTCGGAATCTGCATGCATGCAAAAACAAATAGATCTGATGTCTCAGATACTTCAACAAAACAACCTTGGAGATTGCATTCCCGAGGGTGCAAAGAAGAAGAAGCCAAAAGATTTGAATTCCGAGAAAGACAATTCTAGCCATGCCTTGATTGCCATCAAATCCTCTCTCGATGCTTGGATCGTAGATTCAGGAGCATCACATCACATGGTTGCCTCAGAAGCAGTATATTCTTCTTTGGATGCATGCAAAGGTCCTCCCATTCTGATGGGGGACAACTCTTCTGTCGAAGTCACCGGCAAAGGAAGGATTGAACTCACCAACGTAAGTTTCGAGAATGTGCTGCATGTTCCCAAGCTTTCTGTCAACCTTCTCTCCGTGTATCAAATGACGAATTCCGGCACCGGAAAGAGAGTCGTATTCACACCAAATTCCGTGGACATCTACGACATGCAAACCAACTCCAGGGTTGCAATCGGTGAGGTAAATCATCAGTCTAGATTGTATACATTTTATGAATTCATTGAACTTGATTCTGCTTTACTGCTTACTCATGCCGATGAAAGTAGTAGGATATGGCACGAAAGGTGTTAGTCTCTAATTTTGTCTTGGTTTAGTGAGAAACCCTTATTCTAAACCCTTCTTACCTACACTTCAATTTTTGTTTCCAGTTGATTTCGATCTTTGTTTTTAGTGTCTTATGGTTTGCATTTCAATTTTTGAATAGTTTATTCAAGTTTGAAATTGAAAGACATGGTTTTAAACGAGGTGTCACCTTATATGCCTGTTTGAACTTCATAAATTCAAATTCTGCTAAGTCATTAATAGTGCTACAGGAATAAGGCTATTCCCGTAGCGCCAAAATTATCATGCCTTGATATGCGCCTGTCATCCAGATTTCGTTATGATGACACGAATCATGGTCTGAGAGTTTGCGTGTGTCCACAATAGCTTGGAATCATTTACTGATTCAAACCGTTTCATAATCCGATTGCTTTGTACCCACGAAGGTCTCATTTTAAAATCACCCAATTCTCAATGATCATTATATTATACTTGTCTGATTTTGCTGAATTTAGGCGTAGGTATTTGCTCAGAGGAATGTTATACACTAACAGATTGCAGGTGGAAAATTCGGAACCCGAGGGTGCTAGTTATAGAAGCCTTGGAGCTGGCTCATGCAATCTTCAAACCCTAACGCACAAGTCAAGCCAAAGACTAGCACCACATCGAGCCACAACAAGGAGTTATCCTGGCTGAAGACAATTTGTCTTATCAACAGAGACCACTGCCATCTGTTCTCGAAGAATTAGTTTTTACAAACAGAAGTCATTGCCATCTACTCCGATAATTGGCATTCATCATGAAGGTGAAAGATTGCCTCTGATTGAAACCTGTCCACAATACCATCAACAACAGCGTGCAAGCCCAGTCAAGTCATCGTGAGATATCAAACACATAGAACGCCCAATTTCATGGAGAATACAGAGTGAACATTCGGGCATTGTGGTTATTGACAACATGGGAACATAGTACAAAGGGTTTCCATCACCCAGTGCTCGAGCTCAAAATCCAAATCATAGTCGGTTCTAGGTTCTGCGAATGTTTAAATGGCTCTGACATCATGGAAAACCCCCGCGGTAATTCCCCACTGCATAGCACATTGTATGAGACGGCCAATAGATGAACAAGCAAAATTGCCAAGCAGAATCGCGAACAGACTTTTGCATCTCCTATATCAACAATTGGAGCGCGAAGAAGCCTGTCATATGATTGTTTCATACTTGAAGCTACAATCTGCAAATTGTAAGAGGGGGAAAGAATCATGGTTTGTCATAAGGATTCGATGAAGCAAAGCATCCAGAATCCACCAGCGATAACATTTGTTGGGAAAATATGAAGTTTTCTTACCTGCCTCCAGATGATGCCATGCTATCTTCATGTCAAGGGGTTGTCAGGGTTTTAGCAATTTTGAAAAAATGGAAACATGATGAGCAAACCCTCATGGAACAAAGATACTGCCCCCTGGCATCATTATCTCAGGGATAGATTTGTATCTTCGCAGATTGTGGGGTTTTGTCTGCCATGAATCCAGAAAGGTACATCATGCATTATGATGGACCCAAATCATATTCATTTGGTCTGCTGTTAGTTGCACAGGTAGACTGGAAATCAAAAGTGGTCATACAAGCAAACTTTGTTGAAATTATCAGTGAGAGATTTGTGAGAAATGATGGGATAGCTTATGAAATATTTTAGCTGTCATGCAAGTTCATGAGTGGAAAGATTGGGAAAGAGCAAGAGTTGCATGTTCTTCAAGGAAGTCTTGTAAGTAGGGAAAATTTGGAGATCCAAGGGACCTTTTTGTGAAGCTCATTGTAAAAGGCATTTATGTTCAATTTGACACTTAATAGCAAAGGCATATGGATGGTTAGACCTTCTTTTTCTACTCTGTTATTTCCTTCTTCATACTTGAATTGATTATTCAGATTGCAATGCTTTTTGATTCTTGACTGTTAATTTACACAGTGAAAATTTTACTGTAGAGATAATTTTTCAAGTTTTGATATCAAGCTGATAGTCTTGTTTCTTTATGATATTATGAGACAAGAATTCTTGTGAAGTTGACAAATTGAAGGCTTCACCTTCCTTTTTCTTAATTGGTTTAATCCATCTTTGTGTCTACCTTTTATTCAGTCAATGGGATATTTTCTGTTCTTATTCTGATTTTCATGTTATGTTGTTGCCTTGAAACTAGTTTCCAACCACCTTACTCATAAAACCAAATCATAAAACCCTCAAAACACTTTTGCAATAAATCAATGATGCCCTAGCTTGCCCTTAGCAGTTGAGAGTAACTTTAGGGACTAACAAAAGGTTTGGACATTTGAATTTCAGATACATGCAACATCTTAGCAAGCATAGATTAGTTGATGGTCTACCAGACATCCATTTCTCCAAGGGAGTATGTGAGGGATGTGTTCTCGGAAAACACCCTCAAGAGAAATTCGACAAGGGAAAGTCTCAGCGAGCTTTCGTACCTTTAGATCTGATCCACAATGACCTCATGGGTCCTTTTCCGCATCCATTGATCAGCAAAGCGAGGTTTGTTCTCATTTTGGTTGACGATTTCTCACGTTTTAAATGGATCTACTTTCTCAGGAAAAAATCTAAGGTCTTTCAACACCTCAAAGATTTCAAAGCTTTGGTTGAGACACAGTCCGAAAAGAAGATCAAAGTCCTCTAAATTGATAACGGGGGAGAGTATGTAAATCATGAGATCCATAATCTTTGCCATGAGGTAGGGATCCAGTTACAACACACAGTTCCCTATACTCCGCAGCAAAATGGAGTTGCTGAGCGGAAAAACAGATCTCTAAAGGAGATGGCATCTTGCATGTTGCATGCAAAGTCACTACCATAGAGACTATGGGCCAAAGCACTTAACTGTGAAACATACATCCAAAATAGATCTCCTCATAGATCTGTCAAGGATAAGACCCCCTACGAGGCTTGGAGCGGCCTCAAACCGGAAGTGGCCCACTTTCGCATTTTTGGTTCACATGCATGGGCCCGGATTCCCTCTGAAAAGAGGAAGGCACTTGATCCACAGAGCACTGAGTGCATTTTTGTTGGATACCCCGACGGTGTGAAGGGATATCGGCTTATTGATCTTTCCTCGGACCGACTCATCATTGAGCGTAGTGTCCAATTTGAGGAAAGCGTCTCGCATGTACCTCAGCAGCCGCATGCAGACACCTTCACTCTTCCACCTGTCCGAGATGATGAGCATGCACATGTTGATTCTTCTTTAGACGAGAGTTCTGATTCAGAGGACTCAAATTCAGATTCAGAGTCAGTACAGTCAGATGCAGAGTTGGAGCATCCAGATGCAGTTGCAGAGCCAAAGCAGAGGCCCAAGTGGGCATAGACTACTCTTCAGGATGCAGGATATCTCGTAGGTGATCCAACTGATACTAGGAGGACTCGATCTGATTTCGAGGAGCCTCCTATTGCACTCACTGCCACTGAACCATTGCCTTCCAGGCATCTTTTCTTGGTTCAGTCTTCAAATCCACAGTCTTATGGCGAGACTACTGGAAATCCCTTTTGGGAATCCGCCATGCAGGTGGAGTACAACTCCCTCCTCGAGAACCAGACTTGGGATCTGGTTCCCCTTCCTTCTGGGAGGAAACTTGTTAGATGCAGATGGGTCTACAAGACCAAGAGCGCAGCGGATGGACAGATCAACAGATACAAAGCCAGGCTTGTTGCCAAAGGCTTTCAGCAGGTTCATGGTATTGACTATGATGAGACCTTCGCTCCAGTAGCGAAGATGGATTCCATTCGATTGGCCCTCACCATTGCGGTAGCCAAGGGATGGGAAGTCCATCAGATGGACGTGAAGAATGCATTTCTTCACGGTGATCTCTCTGAGGAGATCTACATGGAGCAGCCCTAGGGATTTATGCAGGACTCATCTTTGGTCTGTCGACTGAAAAAGTCACTTTATGGCCTCAAGCAGGCTCCGAGGGCATGGTATGCCAAGATGGACTCATACCTGTTGTCACAGAACTTTGTACGTTGTAAATCAGACCCGAATGTCTACATGCTCAGGACGACTAATTCACTTCTACTTTTAGTTTTGTATGTCGATGATTTGTTGATCACCGGGTGCTCGACTTTAGCGATTGTTGCAGTCAAGAGGATTCTACATGACAGGTTTTTGATGACGGGCATGGGTCCGCTACACTTCTTCCTTGGACTCGAGATCAGTCAGGATGCATCAGGCATCAAACTGTCTCAGGCCAAGTATGCATGAGATCTCCTTGAGAGATTTCACATGACAGATTACAAGTCTGCTCCGACTCCTTTCCTATCAGGAGTCAAACTTGAGGATGGCGGGGAGACTCCATTGGTTGACAACACACTGTACAGACAGCTAGTGGGGAGCTTGTTGTATCTCACACACTCCAGACCAGACCTCTCATATGCAG
>ML791163.1:131663-168265 GCA_009831015.1 Picea engelmannii
GACTTGGTTCACCTCAAGTCGAACTCATTGAGTTATACAGAGTATATCATGTGTAAATTATTCATTATTCATAACGGTTAATGAGAATTCTTCCATTCTTTCTCTCCTTCTTCTTCCTTCTCCAATTATCTCTGCAAATGTGTGTATTATTGTTTAGTTAGATCTATTTTGTGCAGGTTCAACACATTTACAAATCTTAGCTAGGATCTTTGCCATCCTCCCGGAGAATGGCTCTTACAACTGCTTAATTTTAACAATAGGGATAATGGAATATTGCAGGAAGACTCCTCTATGGTCAAGGACATGTTTCGACTTCACTTTCAGAGAATTTGTTCTTCTTATGTTGACACTGACATGATAGTGGAGGCTAGACATGCATGCTACAAGGTAATTCCTTGTAAGATGTCTGTGGCTAACAAAGATAGTTCGAATGGTGACTTTTCCAAGGATGAACTCCTCACTACTCTCTACTCAATGAAGAATGGTAAGTCTTCCTTGGGAATTATTTAAGCCCGTGCGGGATACAATTGATAATGATATTAGTTGTGTCATGTCCCCTCCCCTTTGACCCCACCAGAGGAGGGACACAGTGGCTTAGGGGGCTCCCCGTAGGCCATAGTCCCCAACTAAAGGGGAGCCATGGGGCTTTAATGGGAACAAGGAGGGCAGTTACTGGTTTAAAAGGTGTCCATTGGGCAAAGTAAGGGGTAAAAGACCCCCAACCTAAGGGGTAAACCACCATTGGGTAAAGAAAAGGGAAAAAGACCCTAACTTGAGGGATAAGTCACCCAAAAAAAGGAAGCAAGCAAAAGGCGAGATCTATATAAGGGGGAGGAGGCTCATTTGAACACACAAGGATTATTTTGGAGTTCTGTCTTCTGTTTTTGCAGGCGGTTGCCTCAGTCCTTTGGAGGGTTGGTAAATCCCCAGTCTCTGTTGAGTTTCGGTGGGCTCTTGCTCACCCTAGCTCAACCCTTGTCACTCTTTTCATCAGAAGCATAACCTTTGGAGGACAGTTCCGCTGGAGAGGATTGTTGAGGTTCGTGTGGCTTTCTTTAGAGGACCGGTTGCATCAGTGGAGGGAACCGGGTGCTGTTAGGAGGGTCCATGACCTGTGGAAGCCTGGCAAGGTGATCTTGGTGGAATCCGAGGGTACCTGGAGCTGCAGCAAAGACTGTTCCAGCCCTGAAGAAGGAGCCGCACCTCATACCTTGCGTCCTGGAGAGGGACGAGCCCTAATTGCTAGCACGGCCACCTGGGAGAGGGGTCGAATCAGGGATTTACCGAAGAAAGGGGTATTCTGGCGGACTACCAGCCCTTATACTGCAGGTCGATGACATACTGAAGATCTAAGGAAGGGAACCGAACCCCTGTTCACACTGTTGGAGATTGGTTCAGCAACTTGGGACAGCCACACCATCTCTTGCAGTGGATTCCAGGTTTTATTTAGTATTCAGGTTGTAGAGATTAGTGACTGGAACAACTTTAACTATCTCAGTGTGTCGTGTATGTTTAATTGTAACAGCAGCCATTAAAAGGCTACTACTGTATTTGGGAACAGTGAATGCTATTTTCTGGGTTTAGTCTACTCTAACTGTTGGTTACTGTACTCCTGTGTTGTGACAGCAGCCTTTAGAGGGTTTTACTGCTGGTTTAATAGCAAGCTAAACATAGAATTCTGGGCAGCTAGACTTACTGCTGATTTTGAACATGTTTTACTGCTGATTTTGATATTGTTTACTGCTGGTTTTGGGGAACTGTTTACTGCTAGTACTTCTCTGCTACAGAACTGGATTCGGTATTAATTCTATTTGTATGCTGGATATTTATAAATGTGCCCTGTTGCTGGTAGAAAAACCGTATGGTACTGCACAATTTAACTGTTTCAGGTTGACCTAATTCCCTTGTACCAGCCTAGGAAACCCAAGGTATTTTACAAGTTGCATGGCCAAGGAGGCCTTCTCCTTGGGTACCCTAATAGAATTTGTTAATCAAGGATTAATTATTATAATTTCAAAGAAAGTGGGAAAAGACTCAATCGAGGGTTGGAGGCCCATCACTCTCAGTGTTTTATATAAGATTTGGCTAAGGCAGACACTCTACGCATTCATATAGTAGCCTCGAGGGTTATCAAATAGGAGAAGATAGGTTTTGTTCAAGGGGGATTTATCTTGGATACAATGATCTTAGCATAGGAAGCAATGGAATGTTCCAAAGAGACAGATCAACATTCCATGTTTCTCAAGATAGACTTTGACAAAGCATATGACATAATTCACTAGTCCTGTTAACACCAGATTTGACCTTATAAATTCAAGTGTTAATCTAAAGTACATTGTTCATGGATATCATTTGAGGGGAGCTCATTGTTACAGAGTTCACCATTCGGCATCAAGTGTTGTGAGTACATTACAAGGTGGATTGGTTAGTCGGTTTGCTGACGCAGCATCAATGGTTTGTTGAGTGCCTTTCAAATGTGGCACATGATCGTGTGTATTTATTATTTAGGGATAGATGATTGGACAATGTTCTGACAGGTTACTTTCACACAATGACACGTGAAGGATATATCAGAGGTACATATGGATAAATGATTCAGCAAAGTAGGTGCCCCATACTTATAGTTTTAGTGTAGTATTTAGCGTGAGTATGGGAGGTTGAAGACCCCAAGGGGTTGTGATCAGGGTGAGTTTGTGGTGTCACATTTTGCATGATCTGATCATAGTTTTGGACACCCTTTGGGGAGATATTCTCAGGATTCTGTTTCTAGGCAAATTTGAGAAGCTGCTATTTTTAGCAATTTCTATTTTTATAGTTGCTATTTTTTGTAGTTTTGGAGAGTGGTCTGATTGCTGATCTAATTACATATTTGAGGACCTAGTTGGAGGATTTGACTATGGTGTGAATTTCATTAGATTCCGAGAATGTGCTATATTTTTTGCAGGTGATCAGACGTTTGGGGACCCAGTATTGTAATTTGTGAGTAGCATCAGTGTTTGATTTAAGGCCATTCCAAGCACTTTGAATTTTCAGGGACCTGTTGTGTTTTGGCATGGTATATATTTAGCTCAATGGGCCCACATGGAGATATTAGCTATTTTTAGACAGTGTCGAGTCATGGAAAGATTTCATATGATCCTTAACTGAGGAGTGCTTGGCCTAGAGGAACTTACATCGCTATTTTTGAAGTTTCTCCTTAAATTAGCTTAGCTCATCATAGTATTTTAATTCCTCACTTGTCCCATAATTTAAGGCTTAATTTTAGGGAATTCTCTCCTTAGGAAATACATAGGGCTTATTTTAGGCATGAAAAGAGTGCATTAAAAGATGAAATTTACGATATATATAAGTGTAGTTTATCTTATGGGTGGTTATTTTGGAGTGGTAGTTTCTTCATACACACTGCTATTTTTATTTTCCTTCTATTTTCTATCTTATCTTTTCTCTCCCTAATTCTTTTCTTATTCTGGTTCTATATATTGTAACAAGCAAGGAGAAGAAAAAAGAACTTTACTGTGTGAGATCTTTAGCTTCTTCTCTTTTGCTTTGTTCTTCCCCTTCTCCTTTGATTTCATATGATCCTTAACTGAGGAGTGCTTGGCCTAGAGGAACTTACATCGCTATTTTTGAAGTTTCTCTTTAAATTAGCCTAGCTCATCATAGTATTTTTAATCCTCACTTATCCCATAATTTAAGGCTTAATTTTAGGGGATTCTCTCCTTAGGAAATACATAGGGCTTATTTTAGGCATGAAAAGAGTGCATTAAAAGATGGAATTTACGATATATAAATGTAGTTTATCTTATGGGTGGTTATTTTGGAGTGGTAGTTTCTTCATACACACTGCTATTTTTATTTTCCTTCTATTTTCTATCTTATCTTTTCTCTCCCCAATTATTTTCTCATTCTGGTTCTATATATTGTAACAAGCAAGTAGAAGAAAAAAAAACTTTACTGTGTGAGATCTTGAGCTTCTTCTCTTTTGCTTTGTTCTTCCCCTTCTCCTTTGCTTCTTCTTCCTACAGAGATTGAGATTGATAGCTAGCATGGAGTACCTATGGTGGTGACTGATTTCGCTAGGTCATGACTAGTACTATCCCATTCAGTAGAATTGATTTGTACCTTGGAATGTTAATGTCCAAACTTGTTAGAACTTTGTTCTTCCTACACCTTTTGATAATAAAAACACAGGATTTCATTGGCGACTACTAAAAGTTTTTCGTGTGTGGAACTTCTATTTTCTTAGACTTTGTGTTATTGATCTCATCCTTGACAGAGCTTGAGTGAGTAGGTCTTGAATTATCTTCTGCCTGATTCACTTTCTATCTTTTCCTTTTCTTTGGGACATTGGTCATTGATCCTAATCTCTTGCTTTTTGCATTTTAAACAAATTTTCATATCAAACAACGAACACTTTGCGTCTTAGGCATATTAGAGTACGCATATAGGTGATTTTCCATGCTATTTTAGGCACATTACAACAAGATTAGCTCACGGTGATTTTCATTTTGTCACAGAAACAGAGAGAAACTTTATGTTTTTTTTCAATTTCTGTGCATTGAAATCAAAGAAAAACTTGTAAAAGTAAAAGAATACAAAAAAATACATTAAAAACAGCCTATAAACTCCTAAAAACAGTCATAATTAGTTGCTGTATTTTCCATTTTTTGCATTTAGAAAAGCGTGTTTTAATCATTATAGTTGCATTGGGTTGTGTGTCCAACTTCATATAATTTTCTGCATTGGTTTCTGTGCCATTTTCAGCAACAAAATTCAAATTACAGCTTGTTGAAAAATCTGTTTAGTTACTTTATTAGTGCCGTTTTTCAAAGCATAATTGCATTAGGTTTTGTCCTTTCATTCATAGATAAAGATTGCATCATTTTCCGTGCATTTTTTCAGTCCTTAAATCATCTATTACTTGTTGTTTTTTGCATTTTATGCACAGATTTGTTTAAGACAGTGAGTTGTGAATTTGATTTAAATTTCACTAATCATTTGTTGATCCTAGTTTGGCTCCTAAAGTCATCTAGGGATTCCCCCTGTGGTTAACAAGCACTGACCTGAAGAGCAGGTAAAGCATACGCGGTGACAGTGTACTATCCCCAGTTACCTTGGAACCAAATGGTTTCAAGTGGTAACAAGTCCTTTATTAAAGAAACGTTTATTTTTCTTGGTTTTCGGTCTTGGTATGTTGCCATGGCGAACATAGTTTTCTCCAATGCCATAGATTTTGCTTTGGCAAATAGTTCACTTTTTCCTTGGATCCCTCTTCACCGTTTGATTCAACAAGGATGCCCCCTTGCCTCTATCCATGTGTTGGCTGCTAATGCTATAGGTTATTTATTGGAGGCTGCCCAAGCTCAATGGAGGATTAAGGTAACTTCTGTCCCTAACAACTCTAAAATGGTAAGTAATCATTTTGTAGATGACTCTCTGCTCTCAAATCAAATGGAGCAGGAATCGGTGGAGAATGTAAGAGATTGCCTTGAATTGTTTTATGTAGCTTTAGGAGCAATTGTTAGTGATCAAGAGACCAGTTTTGGTTGGTTGGTTAGATTGGATAACCCTCTAGCCTGGATTACTTCTATGTGGAATTATATCTGGTTTAGAGACTAGTTTT
The DNA here is from genome assembly GCA_009831015.1 of Picea engelmannii. Lineage (NCBI taxonomy): Eukaryota > Viridiplantae > Streptophyta > Pinopsida > Pinales > Pinaceae > Picea > Picea engelmannii. The sequence goes on from ML791163.1 coordinate 137,287, forward strand.
GGTTGGTTGGCTTGAATAACCCTCTAGCCTGGATTCCTTCTATGTGGAATTACATCTATTTTAGCGTGATTGTGCGCTATATAGGGATCCCAATCGGAACCAGTCTCACAACTGTGGCTATGTGAGATTGGTCTCTTCAGATGCTTCAGACCGAGCTTCATTTCTGACAGTGTAAGGATATTCCTTTTGTAATCTAACCGTTGGGTCGAGAATCCTCTAGGCTTTACACACATATCATGTCTCTTTTTGCCTCCCTAGTAGGACCTAGGTCAAATGCTTGGAACAAATTCTTTAATCTTTCTTGTGGTCTATATATGGGGGAGAGAGAGGTATGCCAATGGTTCCCTGGGATGTCTGTACTATGCCCAAGGAGGAGGGGGGTCTAGGCTTTATTAATGTTACTTCAGAGGGAAGTATTCTTGCTATCAAGTGGGTTGTGAGATGCCTCAAGGGTTCTTCCCTTTGGCAAGTTTTATTGCAACACAAGTTTAATTCAGCTCAGCATGTCCTAAAGATCCATGACATTTTTGGATTATGTGACAATATCTCTTCCCCTCTCTTGTTCTAGATTTTTGAGTCCTTTGTCTCCAAAAGCATTTGGGAGGCCTTGAAGTTTGTTGCCGGCCTAATCAAATGGAACATTTTAAGTAGCAAGCCTAGTTGGGATTTGGCTTGGTGCCTAGTTTGGAGCTGGAAGCTTTAGGACCAATGTATTGCTAATTCTCCATGATTACAAGATCATAGGTTGAGTAGGAAGGGTATTTGCTATTGGAGGGATCTTTGGGATTTTGAGGTGAGATTCTTGAAAGACTAGAGAGTCCAAGTATGTCATGAAGCCCTTATTTCTTCTAACAACCTTGTTATCAAGGAAATTGTTGGGCTGATTTCTTCGGAGGACTTGTTTAAATTGAACTTTGATATATGGGGCCTGCTGTGGAGAGATTGGGGATGAGTGTTTGGTAGGCAGATCCAATAGCATGATTCCAAAAAACTCTATTCCCTGTTACACCAGAAGCACGTTTCTTTCGTTCTCAATGCTCATTGGATTTCTTCCAACCTAGAGGATAGGTGGATTCACAGGGTGCACAGTGGATGGTCCATTCGACTATCTTACAAATTACAAGTCTTTTCTTGGTTAGTTATCTACTAGGAGTTCCTACCAGGGCCCTCCCGAAGAGAAGTGGGCTCATGGATATGCTTTGTTTAGTTTGTGGCAAACTGGGGATAGTGAAACATATATTTTGAAACTACAGATTTGCCAAAGTCTGTTGGCAACTTGTTCAAGATCAGGACTCAACCTTATTTTAGGGGAGAGTGCATTGGAGGGCTGCACTCTTTGAAGATTCTAGATGCCTTGTGCTTTCTGCTTTTTCAGGAATCTGGCACTTTCTCAAAGTCGCTGCTTTATTCACTACCTGGCAACGAAGATGCAATTATGTTTTTGTGAATGAGGTCAGTTCATTTCAGTCCTTTTGTTGTAACTGGCGGGATGAGGTATGTATGCAACTATTAGCTAAATTTTTTCTACTGATTAAGGATGCTAAGGAACTAGATGCTACAACTTACTCTGATTTTATTTCCCCTTTAGTATTGCTGAGGAAGAGGATATGTTTCACCATTGTATATATATTACACCCTTCGGCTTTCAATTTCTCTTTTTATAAATATACCTATGTTAATATAAGACCTATTTTTCAAAAAAGCAGAAGCTTTGTAAATATCTGCTCTATCATCTTGCTTACTATCTATCTTAGTGAGGTAAGATAAGATATGATAAGATAATCTTATTATTGTCCAACAAATGAGCACAAAAGTAGGTCAATGAGACTAAACGGTACATCCTGTAAACATAAGGTGCAATGTGGGAGTGCAAAAACAACTCCTCAATAAGATGTTAAAAACAGAAAATCTCAGATTGTGATTATCAACTAAACATATAGCTAATCAAGCTAATAATTCTAATAAGGGGGAGGCTTCTTGATATCCAGGTTTATTCATTGGAGAGAAGAATCTTATCATACCAACCAGTTTTAATGCCTTGGCTAGCAAGGTCTATATAGAGGATTGGAGAGCTAGGTACAGGTATCTAAAAGTCTTTATCAGCTATTTTTTGAATCAGAGGTGAAGAGAGGGAGAGCATCAAATTAAGGTGAGATTATAGGGTGGAAGTGTTTTCTTAGCGTGAATATGTTTGGAAAGAATAGTAATGAGTACGTTCTCAATGTGGTTCCAACCTGTTTGCGGATCCATACCTCGCAACTGTAAAGAAGAGAAGGTGCCACCAGAGTGTGAAAGAGGTGGATATTATCCTGTATATCCTGAAATTGAAGCTGGGTAATCTTTATTATTTTCTTTTAATAAAATTGTGAACAGATATGCAACCTGAGAACCAATGACAAGTTGCAGAAATACTAGATAACGGAAAGGATTGAAACTAAATTTTAATCAAGGGATACAAAGTGCTGTTGTGAAAAGGAATATCTTTGTAAACGCTATATGGTGCTTACACCCATTGTTTAATTATTATATTGTTTTAGATATTTTAATTACCAAAACTGGATCTTCCAGGAGGGTTAGCTCTCATATATAGGTTTAAAGGTTTAAACTCAAAGTTGTGCGTGTTGACAAAGTGAACCTTATCCGCAGAGAGCCAATATGGTAAGATGTATGGATGGTTATGGGCAGGGATTGATTAATATGAATTTATAGATCAAACTGATCTGAGGAAATCGTAAATGATTTATTTGTTCTTTCTTGTTAAGCATCTTGTTGGAGTAAATTAGACCTGGGTTCATTTGCTCAGAAAAGTTTTTTACTTCTCTTTTCAGGTTGACGAGCGTGCGGTTCTTAAGCATTTTGATTGGCCTGAGGGTAAAGCTGATGCTTTGAGAGAAGCAGCATTTGAATATCAGGATTTGCAAAAGTTGGAGTCAGAAATTGCTTCCTTTGTTGATGATCCCAGACTTTCTTGTGATACAGCCCTTCATAGGATGTACTCCTTACTTGAATCGTAAGCTCTTATGCCCTCGTGTCTTATTATTTGTGAAATTAATGGCTATTATATCAACCATAATTCAAGAGAAAAATATGATTACTCAAAAACAAGGATGAAAACGGGAGAAAAATATGATCTCAAAAACAAGGATGAAAACAGCAGGTTGTTTTGTTTAGTTGTTTGTATTTGGTCCACTTTTTTCTTTCAAGACTTAAGCATGCACACCAGTGGCTTATTACTCAAAATCACTTACCAAGATAAAGTGCAGGGATCCTATAATTTCAAGGAAAACCATTTTTTTAACGAAAAGTTGTGGTAACTTAACTCTTATCTCTCAAGTTGTCAACATGACACAAGTCATTACTTAAAAGAGATCCATTGTAAATCAAAAGTTTGTTTAAAGGTCAAATTATGGATTTGTGTCATCTCTTTGTGCTATCTTTAGTTATCGAAAGCATACAAGTGATCACTTAAAAGATTTTATTGAAGTTATTTTCTCTTTAGTTGTTTACTCTGCAGAGTTGAGAATGCTAACAGAACTTAATGTTATTAAATTTGCAGAGTTGAGAAAAGTATGTATGCCCTTCTACGCACACGAGATATCGTAGTTGCTCACTATAAAGAGTTCAATATTCCTATTTACTGGTTGCTTGATTCCGGCCTTGTGGGCAAGGTATGCATTGTTTAGTGCTTACATGAATTATATTTCCTTTAGTATGAAGAAGAGCTTGATGAAAGTTATCCAGAAATAATTAAAAGAAATCTCCTTTTACGATCTGTTTGTTTGTTTTTCTTAAACATCCTATTCAGTCAAGTTAATGCCTTAATATGGTTTTCTATTCTTAAGACCGGTATTTTGCTTCTTTTGCCCATTAAACAACAATCTCGATGCCTTCAGACATAAACGAGACACTATCTGGTAGTGGATTAGCACGGAATTCGTTAGCATTTAATGACTTTGGTTGGGGAATCTATGGAGGAACACCTTCAAAACATGGATTTAGAGATCAGAATACTTCTGCATATTTGTGATTTTGGTTGGGAAAATCGTGAAGTAGCACGTGCAACACATATTTGGAGCATGCAGTTAACCGCAGTGATCAAGTTATTTTAGCTTTATAGGAAGAAAAAGTTGACAGAACGTTCTTGATACATATGTGATTTCGGGAGTGTGTGTACTTGATACATCTACTTCATGCGTATCTGTTATGTAAAAAACTGATGGCGTGTTTGCCTCTTTGATTTACTATTTATTAGCATACTTATTTTTTCAATTGTTTATTTGTCCTGTGAGGACATTTGAGGATCATTTTAGCATCTGTTCTATTTGGACTTTTTGCTGAGGAAAGTGTCAGAATAGCAAACGACGGGCTCCAACATAATGTCTGTGTCTAAATAATTATTGTATGACTTCAATGTTAGCATTGGTATCATGTGACCTCTTTAGTGGTTAAGTTATATCAAGGTTACTGTTATAACTTATAAGTTATGTTACCGGAAACGCCACCACTAGGTGCCAGAAATATGTTTCACATTTTGGAAATGGATCCTGGTATAAAACGTTTCTGAAATGCTTTGGCAGCGTTTCAGATTTCGAAATGCCATCTCTGTTGTGTCCGCTAACGTTTTGTCCATTTCGGCTGGCATATCTTTCATTGGGCATTTCAGTATAATGAAAATTAAGGAAAAATAATGTTAATCCTTATTTCTTATAAATTAAATTATAAACAAAGGGCTTGGGTTTTCCTTAATCATAACTTTCTTTTTTGTTTTATTTTCAAACTTGAATTTCATGAGAGGTATTTTGATTTTTTATCTCATGGTTTTCTTGCATACAAGTATGTATGTATTTGTCATATCCTAGTTCTATCATATCTTCATTTTCTTTTAGAAATTTGTGATATCTGTTTTAAACACCGTATCTATATTCATTCTTGCATACATGTTTACACACGATATGTATGCATTTGTCATATCCTAGTTGTATCGTATCTTCATTTTCTAGAAATTTGTCATATCTGTTTTAAACACCGTATCTATATTCATTCGGGAATCCATATCCATGGAGCTTAGATTATAAGCTGTCATACATGTTCACACACATACATATACATGTATGTATTTGTCATATCCTAGTTGTATCATATCTTCATTTTCTAAAAATTTGTCATATCTGTTTTAAACACTGTATCTATATTCATTTAGGTATCCATATCCATGCAGAATGCTGTATCTATATTCATTTAGGTATCTATATTCATTTAGGTATCCATATCCATGCAGCCTAGATTATAAGCTGTAAGCGATATGTAACATTAAGGTGAATGTCAATGATAAGTGGTTAAGCCACCATAACTTCCTAAGGGTGCATAAATATATAATGTGAGTTGATGTATAAATATGTAATGTGAGATAATGTAGGGGTGAGTGTGGTATGTAATTTTGTTTGTGGGCAATCTATCATGGCTTAGCCATTTGTTGTATTATTACTACATAATTATTAATAAAACTAATGTTTCACATTATTAGTTTTTGGGTTATTTCGAAAGTGTTTATACTATGTTTGGGGGTGCTTCATGAGATTTGGGGTACATGGTGTATGTTCAGCCTCCAGATGGTCTGAGATGGATTGGTGCATGGGAGATGGTCCATGACGGATTCGCATATATGATATTGGAGATAGTTTGTTCAGTGATTGCTCGACTTTAATTGGGTGCTTGCTTGGCATTCTTCCCTAGGGCATTGGAGTTCTCTTAACCAAGGTTACCAGAACTGGACCGGTCATTGAACCGGTCGACCCAAAAAACCGGAACTGGAAAAAAACCGGATCAAAAAACCGGTCACTAAAAATACATAAAATATTCAAATTTTGAAAAAAAAATACATATTGATGTGCATCCATGTGAAGCCAAACCAGTACACAAAAAATTGCAAAGTTTCTCATATATATATAACAAGTAACATTGTATAAAACCAAAATAGCACTAACAGTAAGTGGCAAGTGCACTCCATAGTCATATGAATATCTGGATTCTGAATCAAAATACATCATCAAAAAGGCTCTAAATGGCCTATAAAGTCCAAAAATAACTCTAGAGTCTAGGCTAGAGGCTAGAGAGTAGAGACTACACAATCTAATAGTCTAAATCTACATTACTGAAACTCAGACTCGGACTAAGACTCAGACTCAGAGTCATCATCTACATCCTCAACATGAGTAGACTCAATAGGGGGATTCCGAGCCTGGCTTGATTCCCCTGGTCCAGAAGGCAAAGATACAGTTGCAACATCAGTGCACACATTCTCTTGATCCAAATCCATCTAGGAAAGGTCTTCATTGTCAAAAGTTGTTGGTTGAGTCTCTTTTTTTTTTACTTTTTAAAAAAAATTTGCAAATCCCCTCACTTTTTCGGCCGTACGTTTAAAAAAAAAAAACAGTTTCAAAGCCGGTCAAAAGCAGTTTGAATGTCCGGTTTGAACCGGTAAGCCCTGTGAACCGGTCGGACCAGCCGGTTTTACCGGTTCCGGTTCGGTTTTGGTAACATTGTTCTTAACAACTTGGGAGATGTCCTTCATGATGGCTTGAGAGGTTCTCTTTCTTGGAGAACGCCCTACTTGGGAGGAGGAGCAATGTGCATCTTGGACAAGGGCATTGGGCCCTAGATAGCATGGGGTAGATTAGATTCATGGATGGAGGCTTGGTTTTGGCTTAGGGACACCTGGGTTGTGACCATGTTCATGCAAGGTGAGTGGACCTAGTAGAGCCCGTGGTTTAGGAGGAGCGATGGAGTTTGTGTGGGCTTGTGATGGAGGGTTGTGGATACACCTTGTGCAACTACATCATCTTGGAGCCCTTATTGTGTATGCCATCACCTTGGAGCATGACATGTGTCAGGGCTTAGGCCCACGTTCTATTGTTGACCTTCGTTACCTCCCATATATATAAAGGAAAGAGAAAGTCCTTCACATTCATATCATTATGTTCATTCTTATTTCACTTTTGTGTAGAGATTTGACCTAGAGGAGGAGCACACTAGTCATCTTCTCTCTCTTAGCTTTTCATTTGTACTTGATCTCTATCTTGGAGTCGCTAGGGTTTCATGATCTTCTTGGAGCATCTTGAAGTCTAGGGCTAGGGTTTCATCCCTTGGAGGTTCGAGATTATGGTTTTGTGATAAAACCCTAGGGTGTATTGGGTGAAGAAGAAGAAGAAGAAAAGGGGATGTCTTGCCTTGGATGACTTGTTTGAGTGATTCATGCATGTTGGAGCTCCTTGGTTGAGCTAGGGTTTTTCATTGTTTTCCCTAACTAGGGTTTTGGAAAGCTAGTGGTATGTACTAGCCTTGTTGTAAAGTTATAGTATGTACAACAATCTTATACATGTTAATGAAGTTTGTAGCAGTCCAATCATTATGTAAATTGCAGATTTGATTTTCTGCCATCTATGTTCTTCATGAATTCTTATTTACAGCTATATATGTCTTGCTGATTTGACATCATAATTGAAGAAGTTCAGGGTTGTTTTACTACTGTAAAAGTGAGTTTTTTTTTTGATATATGGTTTACGCATGATAGGATTGTCTTAGATGACTGAAACTTATCAAGACACTTTGGTATCTTTTCTCCTCGGATTGTCTAGAAGATTGGGTTGTTAAGGATTGAAATATTGTTCACTTTCTGCTACTGTTTTGTTCTATATTTCATAGCATCACCACTAAAGTTGAAAATTCCCAGACTCTAGTGATGAAATTTCTGTTTTTCATTAAAGTCAATTTTTGCTGGAAATTTCCACAGATATCTCTCTAGTGTTGCATTTTACTTGTAAATGCATACACTCAAGGGGCAGTTACATAAAAGATTGAGGTTAATTTGTTTTATATTTTGTATCTGTAAATAGGATCATTTTCAAACAACGTCGTACATATATTTTGGAGAATATATCATAGAAGGTTTGGAAAGAAATTTATCATAAATAATTGAAGAATGTATCATGCAGCGTAAATTCGAACTCGAAAAATAGGCAACCTGTCTGACTGTTTTTATCTTTTATTTTATAAAAACTTATCAATCACGTTTCCGCATTTGATTCTGAGACTTGGTCCTGGGGATATGAATCGTTTATAATGTGCAGATTAAATTTGCTTGTGTCCAACTGGCAAGAAAGTACATGGAGCGTGTGACATCAGAGCTAGATGTTATTACAAATATTTCAGAAAAGGAACCAGTTAGAGAGTTTCTACTTCTGCAAGGAGTTCGTTTCGCCTTTCGCGTTCACCAGGTGAGAAATTGAATACCGTATGCTGTACTTCTTTTTTGAATGAACTTGTGAGAAGCAGGTCTGATATCTCAATGTAGCAAAATCAAACTTTTGGAATTGTATTTCAGTTACTTCAGCCTCATATATACCTTGAACAACTTTAGCTCTTTGGGAATTTCATAACGCTTGCATATTATGTGCAGTTTGCTGGAGGTTTTGATGCAGAGAGTATGCGAGCATTTGAGGATCTCAGAAAGCGTGCTCAAGAGCAGGCTGGAGAAGCAAACTAAGTAGCTATGACAGCTGAAGTTTCAAATCCAGAAGCAAACTAAGTAGCTATGACAGATGAAGTTTCAAATCCAATCCAATTTTCCTGTTTAAAAGTAATATTTGTATCGTATTTCAGAAGTCGGTTAGGTTGACCCAAGTCAACCAACCCATTGTATTTAAAATTTTAGTAGTTGCCCATAAAATTATATCATGAAAAGATGAACTGAACGCATAAAACATTATGAAAAAACCCTCTCTAATTTAGTATTGGCCCATGCTTATAAAGTGTATTCTCTATTTTAGAGATCCCATCACATAACCTTTAGTTAGGCTAACCCTGAAATCAAGCTGCATAGAGTAATGATTGAATGCTTTTAACCATAGCATTGTTATCATTGTGACTTCCTAACTGGCATACATCATGGAGTTATGATTCATAATTTCATGACGTTAATGAGAAAAACGCTTATCGATATACACATTGAGCATTGAAATGAGCATGCATATTTGAATATACTAGCCTTAAACCAACTTCAAACTTTTATATGTGATGGTTTTATAGATATGATTTATGAATCACTTAAATCATTTTTAATTTTTTAATCTTTTTTAACTTTGAATTTATTACGTGAAGAAGAAATGGATCAAATCTTTAGAGGTACAATTTTTTTCTCAAGTTTTTTAAGTCTAAAAAATTGTATTTATTTGAAGGATTTCATCCCTCATCTCTATGATAGATTTTGAGTTAAGATGGATTTATGTTGATTCTATATGTGTGTGTCAAGTGTCATACTCAAAATTTTATATGTGTGTGAAGTGTCAACTCCAAGTTGAGTATGGAAGGAATTACACATCTACCTTATAGTGAGCATCACATCATTGAAATGTTTTAACCATAAAAAATTACTTAAAACAGACATTGAAGTATTTTATTTATATGGAAATATATTTTTTATTATTAATATATTTTTAAATATCACGTGTCATTGTCATTGTCAAGCATGCATATTATTACACATATCCCTCATAGTAAGATATAGAATAGACATATAGACTAAATAATCAATTTTTTACTTTCAATTACTTTCATATAGACATATTAGTAAGATATAATATAGACATATAGACATATATAAAAATATTTTATTTGGTTTTGACATATTTATGATTAGTAGTGAAATACATTTTTGTTATTAATATAGTCGTAGGCTAAAGGTTTTACGAAATGATGATTTTTTTCTCGGGATATTTGTTCGAAATTTGGCGAGAAATTGTTGGATTCGTAGATTTGAGTGATTATTTCTGTATAATCTGAATGTCCTGAGAATTTTTTAGCATGCTGAATCCAATTATGCATTCAGAAATGGATTTTGAACAACAAAAAATAGTGATTCGTGTAAATTTATAACAATGGATTTCGGCCAAAAAAACCATTTCGTAGAATAGCTAGCCAACGCCATTAATATATTTTTCGAAATGCAATGTGTCAACTCCATGTTCAACACAGAAGGGATTACACAACCTCTGATGCAATTAGCATAAGCAAAATCTCCATTTGTATTCAGTTATTTAATTATACACTTAGTGTAACTTTGTTTGACAATTTAAATGCATTATCGTATATGATATGTTAAAAGTATGCATGAGGCAGAAGGAATACATCTCCCTTCTAGAAATAGAAAAGAAATTACAAGAATGGCAGGATAAGAAAATAGCAGAAAACCCCTCAGAAGCGTGTAAAAAGGAGCTTCAAAGTCTGGAACAAAATAGAAGAAAAATCCTATTTAATATAGAGAAGGAACGGGGACTGGGAATCAGAGCCCTCTGGCTTGAAACAAGGGATGAAAACACTAATTTTTTTCATCATTTTTCCAATGGCAGAAAGCTTTCAAATACAATTTGGTCCATTGACCGCCTGGATGGAACAAAAGCTTCATCCTTTGAGGACATTGCAAAGGAAGGATGAATCATTTCAAATCTCTCTTTAAAGCAAATTCCAGGGCCACAATAGACACGATTCTAAAGGTTGTTGGCCTTTTCCCCAAGTACATCAATCAAGAAGATAACAAAAGCTTAATGGAGGTAGTCTCTAAGGAGGAACTTTGGAAAATCCTTCAAAGCTTTCAAAAGGACAAGAGTCTTGGGCCTGATGGTTTTACCATAGAATTCTACACATGATGTTTCGAGTTTTTGGGAGATGACCTTTTAAATTTGGTGGAATTCACCAAAACTTTAGGGTAGATCCCTAAATAAAACCTTCAGATGCTTCACCCAGGGATCCCCGAGAAAGCAATAAAAGGCTTCTCCATAAGAAAAAGGAGGGACCCATAAAATAAATAAACTCAAGACCTAGTTGAAGGATAGGGGGTCTCATCACGATCCAACCTATTAGATCCATGGGCATGTAGTGGTATGAAACTATCATTCAGCTAGTCACCACGCCAGGGGAGTGGCTCTTGGTAGCATAGCCAAGAGAAAGGGGGTCTCATCACGAGCCAACCTTCTCATCTCCGTGAAATGCTTGTGGGTAACAATATCACCATTGGTCACCACGTCAAGGTAGTGTCCCCCATCTATTCTCTTGAAATAAAAAGCAATAAGACAAAGATAAAAAAAGGCATTGAATGGTCTAGGAAACATTTGCATCCAGAACAAGGTGCAACTCACCCTCTTTCGAGGTACCCACAGGCAAGCCCTACATTTCCCTGTCATCACTACACCCCTTGCCCAAACATCTCCATACCATCTCATGTGCGTACATGAACTAGATTGATATTCACCCAGAGACACCCCACACTTAAGGAGAATTATCCCAATAGGACGGACTGGGACCCTCTCCAAACTTGGCTTGTAGAATAACATAATGTCTTTGAGCATTTGTATGGGAAAAGGGAGGTTCTATGCACATGTTTGGATAACTTGATTATTAGATGTGATTGACATTACTATCATCCCTGTGACTTATAATCCCATGGAGGTCGTAATTGTTGCTGCAGGGCCACACCCGACAGACATGTACATATAGGGAGATGATTAGCTCGGACCTCCATAGGGATAAAATCCCACCAGATGGATGTTGAGACCCCAACCAGGGGCAAACATATACCAGAGGCTTGCACCAGAGAGAGAGGAGGATGTTCCACCAGAGACAACTTGGGATGCCTGGACCCAGGGGGTCTTGCCCTCCCACCATGATGTTGGCCCTTGAAGGCCCTTGACATCATCATTCAGAGCCTTGACGTCACCTAGTTGATGTGTCCATCTTGAGGACGGTTTGGGTTGGCACGCGTGGCAATTCCTGAGGGGTTTTGAGCCCCAACATTTCAGTTGGAGGGCTAGCGTTCCAACAGAGAGGCTAGCGTCACCCTAGGAGGGGCATGACGTCACCCTAAAAAGATAAAATTAAGGTTTTATTGGATAATTTTGTGTAAAATTGGATTTTTCATGTAAATTGGCCATGTCGGCCTTTTGGACCTAATTTTGTAATTAAAGGTCATTTGGATTGTATAAATAAGGGATTATTCCTTTATATTTTATAATCATTCTTTCACTCACACTTGTGAGGTATGAAATTCAACCTCTTTAAGTCTCTTTGACTGAAATTAAGTGCGCACAACTCTTGGAGAAGGCTTATATTGGCGTTTTTTGGCATTTTCTTGGTGGAAAGTCTTCAACTAGGCTATTTGCTAGATTATTCTTGGTGGATGTAAGTGAATTTCTGCAATTCTTCTCTCCTTTGAACGGTTATAGTATATTTACTTTTCATTTTACTAAGATTATGAAATTGCTAGCTTTAAAACCCTAGGGGTTCAAGCACATGTTATTGTCCTTATCTCAATAGCTTTTCACCTACTAGATATTGCTAGAAAACCTATCATTTGAAGCATGTGCTAGAGCCCTACCATTGTAGCACTCTTGCATCACTTGCTTCATCAAACCTTTACTTACTTCAAGCTTGAGCTAAAGAAGAAGGAAAATCGTTAGGGCCTAGGGTTACCTACTTCCTAGTAGTCGTTTTCCTTCTAGGGTTTGTTGGTTGAGGCCTTGGATTACCAACACCTCAACTATCATCCCTCTTGTTCTTAGCCACACATTATCATTTGATTCCTTCAATATTGTTGTTGCTAAAAGTGACCCCATTAGCCCTAAAGACACTAATCTAGACCTTATACTTGATTGATTGATGAGAACAACCCTTAAATCTTATACCTCAAGCTATTTGCTAACATTTCCTAACCCTAGATTAGACTAATCTACTAACCTTCTTGTTGTTGTTACAAAAGTAAACTACAACCATATATTACAGCAGTCAAAGCTCCTAAAAGCAATTGATAAAGTTGATTTTTACATTGCCTCATTGGTTTCTGACAAATGCTAGCATAGTGCTATTGTTAGATTATCATTTTTGGTCATTTTGAAGCTAATTTAAGGCATTGATTGTGAAGCCATTATCATATATACATTGTTGTTATAGATTTTTGTTTGCTTTATCTTTTATCAACGTATTGCTTGCATTGACAAGTCTAGGGCTTTATGAAACACTAACATCAACTGTACTTGCAAAAAATAGTGTTTTCTTGTTGCTTTGTTCTGGAAAGGTACACTTAAGAATATCATTGCTTCATTTGTTAAAACTTTGGGACTTTCTGATCGATGTGACTTGTGAGAGGGGATAACTTCTCTTGATACTTCAACCTTTGCCTTCTCAAACCCCCAGGTCACTGGGAACGTCTCCCCCCTAGGATTTCACCCCTAAATAGAAAGAGGTGTCCTATTAAGGTGACAGTGATAAGGCAACCTCATGTTACGCCAATTTTCCTTCCTTTATCCTTTCCCTTTTGGAAAAGTACAAATTTTGCAATAACATTTTGGCGCCATTGCCGAGGAATACTGAGTCAATTCTCCTCAAGACAACACTATTTGGTAAGCCTTTCCTCAAAATCCTTTACTTTACAAAGCTTACCTAGCGACTCCACTGAGGGTGATCCCCTCATCCCTTTGGTAGTTTCAAGAAAAATATTTGGCGACTCCACAAAACTCAAGGAGGTATACCAACCCTCCCCAGTCTTTCAAAAGAAAACCTCCCTGAATCTCTCTTGTAGTAAAATCATTGTTTGGAGGAAATATTCCCTTAAACACAATGTCTAGCACATGAACTCAGACTGTCAATCCAAACCTAGCTAATATCCAGAAGCAATAGTCATCCAAACTCTTCAAATCGTTAAACATGACAGGTATACCAGGGTACCCTAGGAAAATGCCCCCTAAGTATGAAAAATGGTTGCCTAAGTTCACTGGTAATGATTCAGGCAGTGCCGAAGATCACATGGGTAATTTATGATCCTTCTTTCGACTTCATCCCATCAGTGATGACACTGAGGATCTAGCTATGAAATTATTCTCTGCAACCCTCCATGATGGCGCTAAACATTGGTACAATGGGCTCTCTGATGCTAGTATTAAAACCATGGATGGGTTGGAGGAAGTTTTCCTCAAATGATAGAGTGTCAAGGAAGACCCCAACATGTTGTTGATAAGGCTGAACAACCTTTTGAAACAAGCGAATGAAACTGTTAGATAATTCCATGATAAGTTTGAGAATTTGATGCAAAAGATCCCAGTAAGCCATCATCCTTCATAGTTTCCTTCTCTTTATTTATACCAAAGCCTTTACATGACAGTTGGGATATCTCCTTAGAGATAAAGCCCCTAAAACAATCCAAGAAGCCCAAGAGGTAGCTACAAGGATTGAAGACAACCTTTCATCATCTATAGTCGAACCTTTCTCTGCCCCAAGAGTCAAAATGGATGCTAAAACTAAAATAATGTTGATCCTACCTCAGACATTAGCGCTAGCCTGACAAAGCTACAACTGACTGTAGATGGCATGGTAAAAACTCAAAGAACTGATGATGAATATGATTGTCGACCTAGAAAGAACTCAACAACAAGCCCGTAGGGTTCCTTACAAAGGGAAATTCCATAAAGGGAACCAAGTCTTTAGACCAAAGCATGATCAAGAGGTTCCCAATACTTTAGCCCCTGCAAATATAGTGGATGAAAACCCTTGGTGTTTACAGTGCAGTGAATCACATTAGGAGCATGAGTGCCCTTTCAACAATGGTGATCATGACCAAATAAACATTGTTAACCCCACCATTGAAGACCCTCAATATTTCATTAATTTTACACTTGAAGAACATCAAGAAGGCATAAAGGAAGCAACCAGGAAATCTAGGATGGAGGTGATAAATAACCTTGACCAAGAATCAAGAGAGAAGTTGAAGAGACGAGAATTTCAAGTATATACTAGGAAAAAAAGATTGAACCAACCTTCCTCTACTGGTCCTATAGTTTCACAAACAAGACCTCCTCCCATGAACATACTTCTTCCTAAGAATCCTCCCAAGACTGATAAAATTGACTTAAACTTTGATTTTGAAGGTGCACTAGAAAAAATGCATGTGACCATTTCCTTGAGAGAAGTCATCAAGGTCCCATCTGTGAAAGAACAATTCAATTTTTTTTCAAAAGTTCAGATGAGCCAATGGACCCTCCTATCATGTTACAAGAAGACCACTTTAGGGTTCAGTATGATGGACATCCAACTTTCTTCATGACCCTACTGATTAATAACAAGTACCTTAACAACTGTATGCTTGATTTAGGGGAAGGTGCTAACATGATGTCCTTGAAGGTCATGGAAAGATTGGGCCTGAAAGTCACACGACCTTACAAGAATGTATGTGGTTTTGAGTCCAGGGCCATACCCACTCATTGGGTAGTTGAGAATGTCAATTTTTTCCTTGGAAGATACCCCGAGAGAGTGATCCACATGGATATTGTGGTGGTGGATGTCCCGGATGTGTGGGGAATGTTGTTATCCAGGAAGTTTGTTGCGATGTTGGGAGGCACCTTAGAGATGGATCTCACCTATATTAATGTGCCTATGAATGATGGAACAATAGGCCATCTCCCAAATGTGCCAATGACCAAAGTCCATGTGCAAGAAATTGGTAATGACATTGGAACTAACGAAACACATGAACCGGTCAACGAAAGTCTTATTGTATTTTCCCCTAACGATATGTCTTTCTCTACAGAGGAAGACTTTGATCAAATACAATGGCTGAATAAAGAGGAGTATCAACAAATACTAAACAAATATAAAGACAAATAAGTTGGGGTTGTCTAGTTATTAAAGAAGGGGGAAGATGACATACTGATCCGACCATCCTAACAAGAAGTCTTCACATTGAAATCCCACCCTCCTCCCTTAAGACAATACACTAGATTTGTATAAGAGACAACCAAATTCAAGACCAAGGAGTACAAAGAGGGAGATATAGTCTGGATGTAGGATACAAGGAAGGGAGAGCCTACTAATATCAAATGATGTACACAATTTTGGCTTGGTCCCTTCAGAGTTGGAAGGAAGTCAGTCAATGATGCCTACTATTTATCCATGTTGGAAGGAAGAAGACATCCATTACCAGTTTCTGGAAAACTCCTTAAGCCCCATCAGGGGGTAGAGACTTGACTTCACAGGTAAGTGAAAGTAAGTAGGTAGGCATTGTGCATTCAATGTATATACCATCTGCATTTCATATTAGAGTAGTTGTGTTTCCATTTGTACATATAATTGCTTACTTGTATTTCATTCTATAATATATGAGCCAGTGGTGATATCACCACCCTAAATGATTACTAATAAATTTTGTTGAGATCTAGCAGGTCACAGGTCATACTAGAGATGTTGAGGTTCTCTTTCACTCTACGGTGAGCACAGGTCCCCGAGTTGGAGCTAGATGCTATCCCCTAGCATAGGGATAACTAAGGAGATTATGTCTCAAGGCCCACAAGTCCTAGACATGGAGTACCGAGAGCCATATTGACTTGAGCCTATCCCTAGAGGGCCCATCCTTCTTCTTCAACGCCTCCATCCTGTCAGTAGGAGCAACATCCATCCCATTGGCCTAGTCCTGAAGCAACAATGGGTGTTGCTCCATGAGGTAATGAGTACGGGTATCATGGTATGTGTCATTGTGATTCTCAAAACATTTGAATATGTGCATTTAATTCTCTTTTTCTTTATCACGTGTGCTTGGACTTTATTCCTTTTGACTTGTCCATACCTGGGGGGATCACAAAATGCTCTATCAAGTTGGTTCCCTTATGAGTGAGTTTCCATTGGGTGGGTTCATGAAAGGCCATCATCCATTCCCAACATACTTATCACTTTTCATTATTTTCCCGCTCATCTATCTCCTGCATTGGTTCGGGCATTGGGTTTGCCAAGCTAGTTAAGGGTTGTACCTTGCCTTGTGGGAAGAAGGGGCTAAAGGCCCAAAGGGTAAAAGTAGTTGGAAAAAGATAAAATCCAAGGGAAGAAAATCTTCAGCCGCTTCTCCCAAGGATCCTCGAGAAAGAAATAAAAGGATTCTCAATAAAAAAAAGGAGGGACCCATAAAATAAATAAACTCAAGACCTAGTTGGAGGATAGGGGGTCTCGTCATGAGCTGACCTATTAGGTCCATGGGCATGTAGCGATATGACACTACCATTCAACTGGTCACCACGCCAGGGTAGTGGATCTTGGTAGCATAGCCAAGAGAAAGGGGGTCTCATCACGAGCCAACCTTTTCATCTCCGTGAAATGCTTGTGGGTAGCACTGTCACCACGTCAGGGCAGTGTCCCCCAACTATTCTCTTGAAAGAAAAAGCATGAAGACAAAGAGAAAAGAAGGCATTGAATGGGCTAGGAAACATTTGCATCCAAAATAAGGTGCAACTCACCCTCTTTAGAGGCACCCATAGGCAAGCCCTACATTTTTCTGTCATCACTACACCCCTTGCCCAAACATCCCCATACCATTTCATGCACGTACATGAACTAATGTTATGTACCAAATACCTAAATACAAAATACCACAATAGTACCAAAGATATCTGAATACAATCACCACATAAGATATATGAAACAATATAGAAAACCACCACTTTATTATATCAAAAACCTTGAGGTAGGGCAACACCATACAATGGATCCTATTACGGAAGGGATCCTCTCCTCTTCACTTGCCTCTTCGAGGGGGCATCCTCCTAATGAGCTTCAGATCCAAATACAATAATTCTCTTCATATCCCATTACATTGCTTGAACCCCTTTATATAGTGCTACCATCACCTAAGAACATTCTAGAGGAGGAATCTTCTAGAAGTAGAACCTTCTAAGAAGTCATCTTACATTTATTATATTTAACTACCCATTTATTATATCTAACTACCAAAGTGGGCCTTATTTAATAATATAGTGGACCTAGTCCACCTTACATTGAATGGCTTCCACTATTATCACTATGGCCCCCCACTACCTCTCTAGCTACCTAAAATTACACCCCCCTTATGAAAGTGTTGTTCTCAATGATTGATGTACAACCATATACCAAGGTCCCATGGATAAGTGTGGACCATAGTGCTGAAGTAGACTAGAGAACCAGGGTTCCATTGAGAAATGGAAGCCACCATGCTGAAGTAGTCCAACTTCCATTGTAAACCAAGGTTTCATGTCCAATTGTTCATGTGAACTCCACACGTAAGATATCGACACCCAATAACCAATTGCAAATGATGCTCCCCATACTGACACCTATCATGTGGATCCAAATAAGAATATCCATCCACATAGTGGGAAAGGGTCAAAGCTAAATCTGAACGGGACAATATCGTTGTAGAATATGCAGGCTAGACATTGGTAATCATAACTAGCTCCTGATGTGTCACATTGATGTTCTCTACCGAAGGTGGAGTAGATTCATTAAATAAAAGATGAAATTGGTTGTCATCTCAGAAATCACAACTATCCATATACCAATCATCACAATCGGCCTCAAAATCATACCAAGCATATATTTCTTGATTATATTCATCCCTAATGTCTGCCATAAGAAATCTCTCTTGCATGCTATCCAATGGATCTTGAATACTACGAAAACTATCATTGAGGATGTCTGTGAGACCGTCTATGAGACCATCTACAAAGTCATGAAACGTGTCATTCAATTGGGCTTTGAATGCTTCAATCATCTGTAGAATTTCTTTGAGGGTTTGAGAGGAAATAACCATTGGAAACACCACATATAATATACCAAAAGAAAACTCTTAAAATGATTTATCTAATGGCATTGAACTGGTAGCAATATGAGAACCCTATGAAAAGTTATGAACTTTGCAGTCTCGTCACCGTCACAAAGAACCCAAAAAATAGAACAATAAATTACTGCAAAAAATCGCGGCTTTTCCGGAAAAACCCTGAAAAACTGTTGAATTTAAAATGTTTATAACTTTACTTCCCGGACTCCGTTTCAGCTGATTTTTTTTTAAATTTGGTATTTTTCCGAGAGGAATTCAAATACCCAATTTGTTTTTGCCAAATTCAGCTCATAAATCTTCATATATAAACCTGAATTGCGCCGCCCTCTTTTTCTTCCCTAGAATTTTTTTGCAAAAAGAGCAAAACAATTATTCCCTTCTTTGGCCAAGGAAAGTGCTCTGATACCAATTTTTATGTACCAAATACCTGAATAGAAAATACCACAATAGTACCAAAGATATCTGAATACAATCACCACACAAGATATATGAAACAATATAGAAAACCACCACTTTATTATATCAAAACCCTTAAGGTAGGGAAACACCATACAATGGATCATATTACAGAAGGGATCCTCTCCTATTCATTTGCTTCTTCGAGGGGGAATCCTCCTAATGAGCTTCAGCTCCAAATACAATAATTCTCTTCATATCTCAATACATAGTTTGAACCCCTTTATATAATTCTGCCATCACCTAAGAACATTCTAGAGAAGGAATCTTCTAGAAGTAGAACCTTCTAAGAAGTTTTCTTACATTTATTATATCTAACTACCATAGTGGGCCTTATTTAATAATATAGTGGACCTAGTCAACCTTACATTGAATGATTTCCACTATTATCAGTATGAGCCCTCTGGGGCCTCTGGGCCCCCTCACTACCTCTCTAGCTACCTAACATCTAGATTGGTATTCACCCAGAGACACCCCACACTTAAAAGAATGATCCCAATAGGACGTTCTGAGACCCTCTCCAAACTTGGCTTATAGAATAGAATAATGTCTTTGAGCACTTGTCTGGGAAAACAAGGGTTTTATGCGCATGTTTGGGTAACTTGATTATTAGATGTGACTGACATTGCTATGATCCTTGTGACTTATAAGCTTGTGAAGGACATACTTATTGTTGCTGCAAGGCCACACCCGATGGACAGATACATATGGGGAGATGATTAGCTCGAACCTCCATAGGGATAAAATCCCACCAGATGGATGTTGAGAATCCAACCAAGGGAAGACATATACTAGAGGCTTGCACCGGAGAGAGAGGAGGATGTTACACCAGAGATAAATTGGCAGGCCTAGACCCACGGGGTCTTGCCCTCCCACCATGATGTTGGCCCTTGAAGGCCCTTGCTATCATCATTCAAAGCCTTGACGTCACCTAGTTGAGGTGTCCAGTTTGACGACAGTTTGGGTTGGCACGTGTGGCAGTTCCTGAGGAGTTTTGATCCCCAACATTTCACTTGGAGGGTTAGTGTTCCAGAAGAGAGGCTAACGTCACCCCAGGAGGGGCATGACGCCACCCTAAAAAGATAAAATTAGGGTTTTATTGGATAACTTTGTGTAAAATTGGATTTTTCATGTAAATTGGCCATGTCGACCTTTTTGACCTAATTTGTAATTAAAGGTCATTTGGATTGTATAAATAAGGGATTATTCCCTTATATTTTATCATCATTCTTTCACTCACACTTGTGAGATCTCAAATTCGGCCTCTTTAAGGCTCTTTGGCTGAAATTAAGTGGTGCCCAACTCTTGGATGAGGCTTATATTGGTGTTTTTTGGCATTTTCTTAGTGGAAAGTCTTCAACTAGACTATTTTCTAGATTATTCTTGGTGGATGTAAGTGAATATCTGCAATTCTTCTTTCCTTTGAATGGTTATAGTATATTTATTTTTCATTTTACTAAGATTATGAAATTGCTAGCTTAAAACCATAGGAGTTCAAGCACATGTTATTGTCCTTGTCTCAATAGATTTTCACCTACTAGATTTTGCTAGAAAACCTATCCTTTGAAACATGTGTTAGAGCCCTACCATTGTAGCACTCTTGCATCACTTGCTTCATCAAGCCTTTACTTACTTCAAGCTTGAGCTAAAGAAGAAGGAAAATCGCTAGGGCCTAGGGTTACCTACTTCCTAGTAGTCGTTTTCCTTCTAGGGTGTGTTGGTTGAGGCCTTGGGTTACCAACACCTCAACTATCATCCCTCTTGTCCTTAGACACACATTATCGTTTTATTCCTTCAAGATTGTTTCTGCTAAAAGTGACTCCATTAGCCCTAAATACATTGATCTAGACCTTATACTTGATTGATTGATGAGAACAACCCTTAAATCTTTTACCTCAAGCTATTTGCTAACATTTCCTAACCCTAGATTAGAATAATATACTAACCTTCTTCTTGTTGTTACAAAATTAAGATACAACCATATATTACAACAGTCAAATCTCCTAAAAGCAATTGATAAAGTTGATTTTACATTGCCTCATTGGCTTCCGAGAAATGTTAGCATAGTGTTATTGTTAGATTATCATTTTTGGTCATTTTGAAGCTAATTTAAGGCATTGATTGTGAAGACATTAACATATATACATTGTTATTATAGATTTCTGTTTGCTTCATCTTTTATCAAATTATTGCTTTCATTGATAAGTCCAAGATTTTATGAAGCACTAACATCAACTGTACTTGCAAAAAATAGTGTTTTCTTGTTGCTTTGTTCTAGGAAGGTACACCTAAGCATATCATTGCTTCATTTGTTAAAACTTTGGGATTTTCTTATCGGTGTGACTTGTGAGAGGGGATAACTTTTCTTGTTACTTCAACCTTTTCCTTCTCAAACCCCCAGGTCACCGGGGACGTCTCCCCTGGTCTTTCACCCCTAAATAGAAAGAGGTGTCTTATTAAGGTGACAGTGATAAGACAACCTCTTGTTACACCAATTTTCCCTCCTTTATCCTTTCCCTTTTGGACAAGTACACATTGTGCAATAACATTTTGGTGCCACTGTCAAGGAACACTGAATCAATTCTCCTCGAGATGACACTTTTTGGTAAGCCTTTACTCAAAATATTTTACTTTACAAAGCTTACCCGACGAATCCACTGAGGGTGATCCCCTCATCCCTTTGGTAGTTTCAATAAAACTATCTGGCGACTCCAAAAACCTCAAGGAGGTATACCAACCCTCCCCAGCCCTTCAAAAGAAAACCTCCCCGAAACTCTCTTGTAGTAAAATCATTGTTTGGAGGAAATATTCCCTTAAATGCAATGTTTAACATAGTAAATCAAACCATCAATCCAAACCTAACCAATAACCAGAAGCAATGGTCATCCAAACTCTTCAAACCATTAGATATGATAAGTATACCAGGGTACCCTGGGAAAATGCCCCCTAATTATGAAAAATGGTTGCCTAAGTTCACTGGTAATGATTCAGTTAGTGCCGAAGATCACATGGGTAATTTCTGGGCCTTCTTTAGGCTTCATCTCATCAGTGATGATGCTGAGGATCTAGCTTTGAAATTATTCTTTGCAACCCTCCATGATGGCGCTAGACGTTGGTACAATGGGATCCCTTATTATAGTATTAAAACCATGGATAGGTTGGAGGAATTTTTCCTCAAATGATAGAGTGTCAAGGAATACCCCAACATGCTCTTGATAAGGCTGAACAACCTTGTGAAAAAAGAGAATGAAACCGTTAGATAATTCCATGACAAGTTTGAGAATTTGATACAAAAGATCCCAGTAAGCCATCATCCTTCTGATAGTTTCCTTCTCTTTCTTTATACCAAAGCCTTTACATGACAACTGGGATATCTCCTCAGAGATAAATCCCCTAAAACAATCCAAGAAGCCCAAGAGGTAGCTACAAGGATTGAAGACAACCTTTCATAATCTATAGTTGAACATTTCTCTGCCCCAAGAGTCAGAATGGATGCTAAACCTAAAATAGTCCACAATGTTGAACCTACCTCAGACATTAGCGCTAGCCTGGAAAAGCTACAACTGACTGTAGATGTCATGGTAAAAACCTAAGAAATGATGATGAATAGGATTGCCAACCTAGAAAGAGCTCAACAACAAGCCCCTAATGTTCCTTACAAAGGGAAATTCCAGAAAGGGAACCAAGTCTTTAGACGAAAGAATGATCAATAGGTTCCCAATACTTTATTCCCTGGAAATATAGTGGATGAAAACCCATGGTGCTTACAATGCAGTGAATCACATTGGGAGCATGAGTGTCTTTTCAGCAATGGTGATCATGACCGAATAAACATTGTTAAACCCACCATTAAAGACCCTCAATATTTCATTAATTTTACACTTGAAGAACATCAAGAAGGCTTAAAGGAAGCATCTAGGAAAGCTAGGATGGAGGTGATAAATAGCCTTGATCAAGAATCAAGAGAGAAGTTGAAGAAGCAATAATTCCAAGTATATACTAGGAAAAAAAGAATGAACCAACCTTCCCTTACTGGTCCTGTAGTTTCACAAACAAGACCTCCACCCATGATCATACTTCTTCCTAAGAATCCTCCCAAGAATGATAAAACTGACTTAAACTTTGATGTTGAAGGTGCACTAGCAAAAATGCATGTTACCATTCCCTTGAGAGAAGTCATCAAGGTCCCATGTATGAAAGAACGATTCAATTTTTTTTTTTTTTAAGTTAAGATGAGCCAATGGACCCTCCTATCATGTTACAAGCAGACCACTTTAGGGTTTAGTATGATGGACATCCACCTTTCTTCATGACCCTACTGATTAATAACAAGTACCTTAACAACTGTATGCTTGATTCAGGGGCAGGTGCTAACATGATGTCCTTGAAGGTCATCGAAAGATTGGGCCTGAAAGTCACACGACCTTACAGGAATGTATGCGGTTTTGTGTCTAGGGTGATATCCACTCATTGGGTAATTGAGAATATCAAATTTTGCCTTGGAATATACCTCGAGAGAATGATCCACATGGATATTGTGGTGGTGTATGTCCCAGATTTGTGGGGAATGTTGTTATCTGGGAAGTTTGTTGCGATGTTGGGAGGCATCTTAGAGATAGATCTCAGTTATATTAATGTGCCTCTGAATGATGGAACAATAGGCTAGCTCCCAAATGTGCCAATGACCAAATTCCATGTGCAAGAAATTGGTAATGGCATTGGAACTAACGAAACACATGAACCGGTCAACAAAAGTCTTCCTGTATTTTCCCATGATGATATGCCTTTCGCTACAGAGGAAGACTTTGATCAAATACAATGGCCAAAGAAAGAGGAGTATCAAAAACTCCTAAACAAATATAAAGACAAAGAAGTTGGGGATGTCAAGTTATTAAAGAAGGGGGCAGATGACATACTGATCCGATCGTCCCAACAAGAAGTCTTCACAGCGGAATCCCACCCTCCTCCCTCAATACAATACACTAGGGTTATACAAGAGACAACCAAATTCAATACCAAGGAATACAAAGAGGGAGATACGGTCTGGATGTGGGATACAAGGAAGGGAGAGCCTGCTAGTATCAAAGGAAGTACACAATTTTGGCTTGGTCCCTTCAGAGTTGGAAGGAACTCAGTCAATGATGCATACTATTTATCCACGTTGGAAGGAAGAATATGCCCATCACCAGTTATTGGACAAATCCTTAATCCCCATCAGGGGGCATAGACTTAACTTCACAGGTAAGTGCAGGTAAATAAGTAGGAATTGTGCATTCATTGTATATACCATCTGCATTTCATATTAGAGTAGTTTTGTTTCCATTTGTACATATGATTGCTTACTTGTATTTCATTATATCATATATGAGCTAGGGGTGATATCACCACCCCAAATGATTACTAATATTTTTTTTTTGAGATCTAGCAAGTCATAGGTCATACCAGAGATGTTGAGGTTCTCATGCGCTCTACGGTGAGCACTGGAGCTAGATGTTATCCCCTAGCCTAGGGATAACTAAGGAGATTATGTCTCGAGGCCCACAGGTCCTAGACATGGAGTTCCGAGAGCCATATTGACTTGATATTAGCCCTGGAGGGCCCATCGTTCTTCTTCAGGGCCTCAATCATGTCAACAACAACAACATCCATCCCATCAGCCTAGTCCTGAAGCAGCAGTGGGTCTTTCTCCATGAGGTAATGAGTCTGGGTATCATGGTATGTGTCACTATGATTCTCAAAACATTTGAATATGTGCATTTAATGTTAAGGTTTAAGTTATTATTAGAGTTCTTTGCATTTCACTAGATAACAATAGCATAAGATAGGATCACTGAGAAATACAGAATTACAAGAGACACATCATTTATCCTGGGAAACCCTCATGGGGGAGAAAACCCAACAAAACTTCCTTATTATAGGTAGCCAATACAATGCCAAGAGATAACTCAAACAAATACAAAATGTCCTCTCCCAAGAATGCGCCTCTCTCTCTCTCTCTCTCTCTCTCTCTCTCTCTCTCTCTCTCTACAACTCTGAAACTTGCTCCTCAATGAACAAGTGAGTGTGTGTCTAAATGAGGTGCTAGCCTCCTTATTTATAGAACTCTGGCATGTGTGGAGGTGTCTTTTCACTGGAAGGGTCAACTTCTCAATCTGGGTGGTTAAAACCACCTTTAATATATTCTGGGGCCTCCTTAATATATTCTGGGGCCAACTTCTTATTCTGCCTATTACAATTATGTTTTGACCAATACGCAAAAGGGGATTTGGTCTTTTACAATAGCTAACATGATCAATCCGCAATAGGGGATTGATCTAATGAATAATACAACAATAATAATTAGAATACACTTTGCAGTTACATTATTTCAACACTCCCCCTTAACAAAAAGGGTATTCTTTAACAACATCAGGTGAGAGAGAGGACAACATCATAGACAACATCAGGTGGGTGAGAGGACATCATTATCAATATCATCTTGGAACACTGACTGACATATCTATAAATCATCGAATTTTTTTCTCATCGGCAACATCGTCATTCTCAAAGGAATGAAATCATCATCTACATCAATATGGATTAGTATAAAACTAATACATCATCATCACAACACGAGGTTGGTCACATCATCACAGCATGAGGCTGGCTCATCATCACAGCACGAGGCTAGCACATCATCACAGCACGAGGCTGGCACACTATACAACAATTAAGTTGGAATCACAATACTGGACTGGCTTTACGTCACAACTATCAAGATGGAAGCACAATACTCGTCTTGCTTTTCATCACAACAATCACGTTGGAAGCACAATACTAGACTGGCTTTACGTCACAACTGTCAAGATGGAAGAACAATAATCGTCTTTGCTTTTCGTCACAACACTCAAGCTGGAAGCACAATACTCATCTTTTCTTTTCATCACAACACTCAAGCTGGAAGCACAATACTCATCTTGCTTTTTGTCACAACTATAAAGCTGGAAGCAAGGTACTAGATTGGCTTTATGTCACAACAATTAAGCTGGAAGCATAGTGCTAGACATATCTCAACACAACAACTAGACTTTCTTTACGTCACAACCATTAAGCTAGAAGCACAGTACTAGGCACATCTCATCACAACAACTAGACTTGCTTTATGTCACAACGGTTAAGCTAGAAGCACATTACGAGGCACTTCTCATCACAACAACTAGACTGGTTTTACGTCACAACGGTGAGGTTGGAAGCATAGTACTAGGCACATCTCATCATAACAACTAGATTGGATTTATGTCATAGTAGTGAGGCTGGAAGCACAGTACTAGGCACATCTCATCACAACAACTAGACTGACTTTACATCATAACAATGAGGCTGGAAGCACAGTACTAGATATATCTCATCACAACAACTAGACTGGCTTTACGTCACAATGGTGAGGCTGGAAGCGCAGTACTAGATATATCTCATCACAACACTACTCCCCCTTTCGAGGAAGGTCGCTTCGGACTATACCAAGCTTATCTCAAAAGTGCTCAAACTTTACACGATATAGAGGCTTGGTCAACACATCGGCAACCTGTTCATCCGTGCTAACGTACTGGAGATTTATGGCTCCTATCTGCACCATGTCACAGATGTAATGATATCGGATCTCTATGTACTTCGACTTGTCATGGAATACATGATTCTTTGTTATCTCTATGAAGATTTGTTTGTCACATAGGATCGTGGTTGTTTCCATCTACAGGTCAAATAGACCGGTCAACAACTTTCTAAGCCATATAGCTTCGCAACTGGTAGAACACACAACAATGTATTCTGCTTCTGTTGTACTGAGAGCAATGCTGGATTGCTTCCTACTCTGCCATGAGATCACGGTTGATCCCAAACTGAAACAACATACTGAAGTGCTCTTCGTATCAGAGACACTTCCAACCCAATATGAATTAGTGTATCCACTCAATGTGAAATCATGATTGCCATCATAAATGAGACCACAATCTAATGTACCTTTAGGGTACCTCATCACATGTTTTGCAACAACTAGGTGAACATGTCTGGGTTCTACCAGAAACTGACTTAAGGTGTTTATGGAAAAACAAATATCTGGTCTAGTGTTCATCCAGTACATCAACAATCCAATGATTTGCTTGTACAACGTGGAATCAATCAATTCTGATGAAGTGTCGACCAATATCTTCAACTTTGTTTCCATGGGTGTATTCATGTACTTGCACTCCAACATTTCGAATCTCTTCAATATTTCGATTGCATACTTCCCTTGGTTAAGGAAGATCCTCTCTGGACTTTGCCCTACCTCAAGACCTAAGAAATAATGCATTAGGCCAAGGTCTTTCATCTCAAATTCTGAGGTGAGCCTCTTCTTACAATCGGTGATGAGATTTTCTTCTCTAGTTAAGAATAAGTCATCCACATACAACAATAATATCACTAGCTCATCGTTCATAACCTTGAAGTAGAGGTTAGAATCTACTTTACTCTTGGTAAAGCCCAAGCTTGTCAAGAAACTGTCTATCCTGCCATACCAAGCTTTAGGAGCTTGCTTCAATCCGTACAGAGCCTTCTTCAGCTTACAGACATGAGACTTCCTGTCTTCAACTTCAAATCCTTGAGGTTTCTCTATATACACTTCTTCTTCGATGACACCATTTAGGAAAGTTGTCTTTATGTCCATCTGGTGTAACTTCCACTTCATCTTAGCTACAAGTGCTATGAAGGTTTTGATCAAAGTGTATCTGGATACATGAGCGAATGTCTCTTCATAGTCAATGCCTTCCTTTTGAGAAAAGCCACGAGTGACAAATCTTGCTTTATACTTCTCAATACTTCCATCAGCAACATGTTTTATTTTGAAGAGCCATTTGGAAGATACCACATCCTTGCTCTTTGGTCTAGGAACTATTTCCCATACATCGTTCTTTATTATGGATTGGTATTCTTCTGTCATGGCATCTGCTCATTCTTTATTCTGAATGGCTTCTTCAAAGAAAGTAGGCTCTTTCTCTAGGAGATCACACATCAAAGCCATATAACTGGAGAATGGCTTAGGTTTCTTCACCTGTCTCATGGTTCCTTCGGGAACACCATATTTCTCTCCATCTTGAATAATCTCTCTTTCCCAAGCATGCTTTCTTTTATGGGAGATCATCATATAAGGAGGTTTTTGAAATTCTACTATGTCGTGATCTTCTAGAATTTCCTCATCAGGGGAAGTTATGACTTCCCTCATTGGTTCTGCAGCTCTAGGAACCTCCCTCACTGATTCTGCAAATCTGGGGATTACGGGTTCCTCTTCATATACTTCTTCAAGATGGAATATTATCGATTTCTTGAGCGCTGCATCTTCATCAAAGGTCACATCCCTGCTGATCTCGATGTGATGGTGACCTGGTATATAAAT
Organism: Picea engelmannii; assembly: GCA_009831015.1. Classification (NCBI taxonomy): domain Eukaryota; kingdom Viridiplantae; phylum Streptophyta; class Pinopsida; order Pinales; family Pinaceae; genus Picea; species Picea engelmannii. The sequence goes on from ML791163.1 coordinate 165,825, forward strand.
CCTGAAGGCCTTGGAGACCTCACAATATCCCACGAATGTTCGCTTCTTTCCTGAAGGGTCCATCTTGTTTCTTTTCTCTTTCGGAATATGTATAAATATTGGGCAGCCAAATATTTTGAGATGGCTTACCTTCGGTGAGCATCCATTTTGGGGTCTTGAACCCAAGTGCACTATGGGACAATCGATTTTTCACATATACGATTGTCATTGTTGCTTCTGCCCATAAGCACATAGGAAGATCTTGATCATGAATCATGGTCTTCACTGCTTCCATTATCGTTATGTTCTTTCTTTCAGCTACACCATTCTTTTGAGGATTATAGGGAGTGGTGAGCTCCCTCTTGATCCCAACATCTTTGCAGAAGTTCACAAACTCTTTTGAGGTGAATTCTCCTCCATTATCTGACCTAAGTATCTTGATCTTTCTTTCGGAAAGGTTCTCTATCAAGGCTTTGAATTCCTTGAATTTACTGAACACTTCATCTTTTGATTTCAAAAAATACACCCAGGTCTTATGAGAATAATCATCAATAAAATATACATAGTATACATACCCACTGATGGAGGATGATGGCATTGGACCACACACATTTGAATGAATGAGTTCTAGGACTCCTTCTTCTTTGCTGTCTCTCTTTGGAAAAGGGTTCTTGATGTTCTTCCCTTGTGCACATCCATTGCACACGCCTTCATGGTCAACCTTGAGTTTTGGTAGACCTGTGACTGCTTTGCATGCATATGGTAGTGCCTTGTAGTTGATGTGGGCTAATCTTCTATGCCAAATTTCACATGGATTCTCAATAGCGTGGGTCATGGTAGCTTATGAGTGACCCTTTAGCTTATACAAGCCACCTTCTTCTTTTCCAATGATGATTGCTTCATTTATGGTTTCTCCTTTAGTATGTTGCCTTTTGCAACCTTCACTACAGCTTCCTCAGGGTTATTACGTGTGACTTGGAACAAGGTCAACATAACAACAAGCAAGAGTAATATCCATTTGATAATATGAAGCAATAGCACGAATAATCATCACAGTGGCTCCTTTAGAGCTATCACTTGTAACTTGTTTGAAGCAAAGATTAAAGGCAAGGAATACAATACGAGATGAGGTCAACACTCTCATAGTGTTTTGATCAAACATTCCTCCATGGCAACCTGGAACTAACACACGAGGTTTCTCCTGGGACCTGGAGCCTTGTCCTCAAGAATGAGTGCTTGCTTTTCTTCCAAGTCTCCTTTGCTCAAGATGACGAGTGCTTTCTTCAACCTGTCTTTTGTAATGAGACACTACACTATCTTGACCAAAAGTTGGGTTAGAGGATAAGCTCTATGATATCAAATTTTAATGCATCTAATACCTTGACTCAGATTTTGATCAAAGGTTAGAATGATGGTCATGAAACACTAATCAAAATAATGTCATAACAAAAAGATGTATATCAGAATAATCACACCTGGGTTGCATCATTCCTTTGAATGTGTTGGATCTTGAGATCCTTCTGGGTCTATGACAAGAGATCCCTTCTCCTGCAAATACTCTTTAAAGTTTAACCATTTAGACATATGTGAGTACATACCTCTGATAGCATTTGTAGGTAGTGGCTCCATCTGGCAGCAACGATAATCATTACCAACTCTTAAGAACTTCAAGTGTGACTGCAACTGGTACTACGGTTGCAAATTCAACTGATACTGCAACTACAATTGATACTACAACTGATACTGCTACTGCAATTGATACTGCAATTGATTCTGAGACTGCAACTGCAACTTAGGGTTTTATGAGGAAACCCTAATTTTTCAAACTTCAAATTTTGAAATTCTGATCCAGGGGATAGATGCGATGAGCTGAGGCGAGTAAGCTGGTGCAGTCAGATTCCTGAAAATCCAACTTTTACCCCCTCAAACTTGACCAACGGATTTCTGGATTGGTGCTTCTGGTTTTTTGGTACTTCTGGTACTCTGGTTTTCTGGTACTTTGTAAAAACTAGGGTTTCACTTTCTGGGAGATCTAGCTACTGAAAATTTGCACTGAGGATGCCAAAGTGATCCTTGAGGAAGGGAACACTTTTCTAGATGGTTTTAGGGCCAAAATACTTCAACAACAAAATTCCTTAATTTGCATGTACGACAACAGTGACGTTTTTCACTTTCTCTTATGAAAGATGCTCTCTTCAACTTAGCTCTGATACCATGTTAAGGTTTAAGTTATTAATAGAGTTCTTTTCATTTCACTAGATAACAATAGCATAAGATAGGATCACTGAGAAATACATAATCGCAAGAGACACATCATTCATCCTGGGAAACCCTCATGGGGGAGAAAACCCAACAAAACTTCCTTATTATAGATAGCCAATACAATGCCAAGAGATAACTCAAACAAATACAGAAAGTCCTCTCCCAAGAATGTGCCTCTCTCTCTCTCTCTCTCTCTCTCT
>ML791163.1:184980-209907 GCA_009831015.1 Picea engelmannii
CATCTTGTACTTGAACATTTAAGTGGGGTAAAAGGAGGTTTCCCCCTCGAAGAGGCTTATTATCTAAAATTATCTCTTTTTCAAGGCGTTGAGTACTTTTTCTGAGGTTTTTCTATGCTATATTGATATTTGGTTCTTAACAAGATGTCAAAGATAACCACCACTATGTGGACATTGTTTCGAGCTAACAAAAGGAGATATGGAAGCATATGTTGGATCTTATATTAATGTGGATGGAGCATTCCCCTAATAATGGAGAAACATGTGCATGTTGGGGATATCAAGCCCCACTTTCAATCCCTACATTATGATCTGGAGAGAGATGTTGAAACAAATTGAAACCTTATTTGTCCAAGAAAAAAACCTATATGATGGGGGGGTGATTATAATGAATATTGTTTCTCCTTTTACCAATTAAGAAAAATGTTTCAAGTCAAATAAGATACCATGTAGAATGAAACTCCATGCTCCAAGGATTTGGCTCCTAGGAGGATTTCTTTCTAGGAGATGGGGATGGGAAGAAAATGGCACAAAACATTGAAATTGAACATCAAGGGAACTTAGTAAAAGGAAAAAACCAAAATATATTTTGAGGGACTCAATCTTGGTGAAAAATGGACACTTGGGGTGGGGGATGCTAAGATGAACCAAACAATGGCATGCAACCAAGCCTCCCAAAATGAAATACCATGTGAAGAAATAATTCTTTGGCTTAGCCAAGGATTTCTAGGCACTTATGAGCTTAAAAATCCAAGTAGCCTACTTACTCTTACCCTTCCCTGACTTTTTTATATGAGTATCCAAATAGGCTTGCATATAAGCCATTGATAGCCATAAACTAGCTTGTATTTTTTTTTAAATCCTCCTACATGTGCCAACTCCAAAATTTCTTCCTCTAATCTAGATGGATGTGACTCCTCTCCTAAAGAACATTAGTAGTGAAAAGTAAGGTGATTCGACCAATGTCTTATCATGGTGAAGAAGACTAATAACCACCACAAAGAACACTTATTAATTAAGGAAAATAAAATGAAAAATGCATGATCTTTCCAACCTGTGTGAATCACCTAATAGCCTCTCGTGCCTTTTAGATGCTCTACTCCATAAAGGTGCCTTTAACCTTGAATTTAAACCTTGCATTTAAACCTTGAATTTAACTGGGGGAAAGAATGGGCACTTGAAGCTTTACCCTCGATCATGGTGTCCTTTTATAGCTGGATATTTAGAAAATACAATTTATCAAAAGCCCCATGTAGGCCTCTTTTCCTTCTAATGCATGAACTATCAATTATGCACAAAGGCCTTGAGATTTAGTAAGGGTTTTGAGAATAGCCATGCCCCTCTAGTCCCTTGGATTACAACACACATTACTTTGATTGACTCTATGAAATCCATTTCTCTCTTCAAAATTAGACAAAATAACTTTTCCAATATCTGTATGCACTTGTTGAAGGGGACCAACATGAAGAGTGATAAATGTGAGCGACTCCCATCACCTTTGTGAATATGTGAAATTGGGTGATTGATATCATGGCTTTGGTAATCCATTTCTTAAGTTACTATGAATGACCATATCTTAAATATCTCTAGGGATACCTCAAACACTAAGGGAATTCCCAAGAACTTAAGTACCTACGTCAGTTGGATCCATGGAAATCCTTGATACTTGAGCTAGTTTGGTATGTTTCACACAATATCTCTATTTCATTGAGTCTTAGACCATTGAATATTGGAGCATATGGATTTGCAATTTTTTATGCTTTGGTAGTTGTGGGAGGTGTTAACCTCCAAGTGTAACCTTTGTACTTAGAATAGAATATTTTGGAAGTAAGAGAACCATTAAACAGATGTGTGAAAACCCTAGAAGAGAAGTCGGCCCAAGGAGAATAATAATAAAGAAATTGAAAACCCTAGAAAGAGAAATCGGCCCTGCCAGAAAAAGTCAAAGTAAATTATATTTGCGAGAAAAGAAAGTTCGTCCCTATGGGAAAAGTTCATTGGCAGAATAAGTATAAATAAGGTGATGCCTTAGCTCATTTGTACACTCACTCACTCAACAGAAGGAGGGTGCAAGTTTGAGGAGAAGCAGTTGTAGTTGCAGTAGAAGGAGGTACAAGTCTGGAGAGGGTCGTGCAACAATTGTTGTGGTGTAATCTCAGTCTTTCTGGTATCTCTCTTGTCTACTTCTCTTGGTAAAGGTACACTTCTATTAATAGAGGTACGTTCTCTTAGTATTGTGCTACTTCTATAGTAGTGGTGTTTCTGGTTAGGGTTTATCTGTTGGTTCTAGTGTGGACTTTTCAGAATCATTCTATCTAAGAAAAGGTTAGTGTTCTAGGGGGTGGAATAGTGAATGCCTATGGTTGGGTGACAATGATGTGACATTGTATATGGTTAAACGGACATACCAAAATTTTAACATGGTATCAGAACTAGTTTCCTTCGTAATAGTCTAACCGCTGGAAGGAATATCATTTGTTTCCCCTATTGTCAAGCTAGTTGAGCTCTTCCTGAACCCACCAAGAAGGTCTCCTAAGTAGGGTGCATATTTCCCCCGGATCAGATCTCCAAAATTATGAAATTGAAAAATCAGGGTTTCCTCATAAAACCCTAGGTTTGCAGTGCCAATTACAGTTGCAACTGCAGTGTAAGTTGCTTTGCACTAGTTGTAGTGCCAGTTGCAGTTGCAATTGCAATGCAAGTTTCTTTGCACTAGTTGCAGTGCCAGTTGCAGTGCCAATTGTAGCACCAGTTGAAGTGCCAGTTGTAGCACCAGTTGTAGTACCAGTTGCAGTGAAAGTTTATGTGAAGTGTTGGGCCTAACTTTTAGTTTTCTTAGTGTGCCCTACCCTAGCGCATCTCTAGATACCTTTAGATTGCAATTTGGAGAACTTTGAAATTTTTGGGTTCGTCATTGCTTGCCACAACTGCCAGATGGTGTCGTTTCCTGCCATTGTTTGTTGTTGTTTTTGGAGGTATGTAAGTCTTGTATATGTTTAAACAATATCACTACTTTGAGGGTGTTTGCAGGAGAAGGGATCTTTTTTCCAACCAACAATTGTAGATCCAAAGAGATCTCAGATCCAACACATTCAGAGGAACAACACACTCTAGGTTTGATTTTTTTGATATGCCTCTAGTTGTTATGGCATTATCGTGATCTTATGAACATCTAGGTTTCATTTTGATCTATTAAAGTTATGATTATTTATGGTCAAAGTTAAAGTTATAATATGACTTTAGTCAAAGTGTTAAATAGATTGAGGTTGAGATTTTAGAGTTTATTTGCATTATATTTCCTAAATCACATTTTTGTTAAGAAAGCATATTGTCTTAGTATAGGGGACAGGTTGGAGAGAGTATTTGTCATCTTGAGTGAATGAGACTTGGAAGAAAATCAACAACATTCATTCTTGAATATAAGACTCCATGTTCTAGGTTTGATTGATTAAATTGATAAGTTTCCAATTTGCAAATATCAAGTTTGAAAATTGTTAAATTACAAGTAAACACTATAGTCGTGACAACAATCTTTGAAAGGTTTTATTACTACTAGATACAATGAATACTTGGTAGCATGTGAGTACTATTGATATAAATTCTTATTGTACTTGTTTGCAAGATGAACTAACATCTCCTCTAGGAGATATTTCTTGTTTTGCTTCAAAGCATGTCACCTTGGTAATGAGATACCATGAAATTTTATTTTATCCTTGTTAACATAGATATGTTCTCATGAAAATTCTATTATATTTTTTTCTCTTGCAACTCTTGTCTTGGGCAGGTTATCTTGTAAATTACATGGAGATTACCATGGAGATATTGTTGTTATTTTTTCTTGTTCTGGGCAGGATACCATGGAGGAATGATTGGTCACAATATTGGAAGAGTGTTTTTCCTATTTCTTATTATTGTATTTTTATTTTGGCTCTTGTTCCAGGCAGGTCACATGTGATAGCTCTGAGAATGAGCTATTGTGACGATTATTCTCTTTATTGTTTTTATTTTATTATAAGAGTATTATTCTTGTCTATTGTTTTCCCTTGCTATTGTTCTTGTTCCGGGCAGGTCACATGTGATAAATATGAGGGAATCTATAGTGATGGTTGCAGGAGGAAACATATTAGATGGTCTCTAGTTTGAGACATGGAGTAGACTATCTAGATAAGAAGTTGTATACACAACCACATACATTCATGTATCAAAGAAAAAGAGGACAAAGAAGGGTACTTTTGTGACATACAAAGTATCTCATATGGAGATTGATTGTAAGGAGAAGAAGGATCCAAAAATGATCGAACAAATCCCTCTAGTGTAGTTGATCACTCTTCAGATCATTAGAAAGAGTTAGTAGAGCTAGAAGGGCCTACCTAGAATCGTTGCAGTAACCAAGAAGAGACCAACATGGTCCCGTGACACTTTGCAGGATGTAAATATGTATAGCATTAATGATCCATATCATGAGAAGCATATGGCTCCACTAGTGGTGAGGCAGGAGGGCCCACCAATTACCAGCTCAGAAGGAGCTAGAGTTCAGAGGGATTCATCCCTCACGATCCAGTAGGGAGGAGCAGCCTCCCCTGGACCGCTAATAGGATATTAGACTTCATGAGAGATCATCACATACAGAGGGAGTAGATGGCTCCAGAGATTATATATACTTGGAGGGAGTCAAGATTTAAAGGGAGCATGGAGACTCAGAATGAACCTGCTCTCAGAAAGTTTCAGTGGCTTAGAGACTTTCATTCATAAAGTATATCTCCTCAGATTTAGATGGGAGAGAGATACGTCTTCCAAGAATGACAGACATGTTCCATGAGTTGAGGAGGCTATATCGAAGCTTTAGAGGCTTCGAGGAGATATGATACCTCCTGGGAAGATTCCCTTGTTTCAGTGATAGAGGAGGAAGCCAGTCAAAAGGACTGGGATATGGATCTTTTTCCTTGGTTCTGAGACCAGAAGGGTAGTCAGTTGTGACTTCCAAGCTGATCTTCAAGATCAAACATGTTGTTGATGGAAGCATAGAAATGTACAAAGCTTGATTTGTGGTCAGAGGATTCTCCCAACAAGAGGGAGAAGATTATGATGAGATACTTGCTCCAATAGTTAGAAGAAGTGTACATAGAGAAGCCACAAGATACATGAGAAGGAGTCTCATGTCTGTAGATTGAAGAAAGATTTGTACGGACTCAGATATGAAAGAAACATGTGATGAGGCACCTGGAAGATAGAATTGACTATGGTCTCGGATATTTTTTAGATCATGAGATAATCCTGCAAGGATATACTGATTCAAATTGGGTCGGTAGTGCCGCAGACTAGAAGAGTACATCTGGATTTTGCTTCAGTCTAGGACCAACTATGATATCATGGTTTAGTAGGAAGCAGACGAGTGTGGTTCTCAGTACGACTAAGGCAGAGTATATAGAATCATGTTCATCTAGCAACAAAGCAGTGTGGCTTCAGAAGTTGCTTACAGGATTGTTTGATCTCGAGTTAGAGGTGACTTGTATCTAGTGTGACAACCAAAGTTGTGTGAAGTTGTTAGAGAACATGGTGTTCATAACAAGTCCAAGTATATCGAGATCTTGTACCATTATATCAGAGATATGGTGCATAAGGGAGAAGTGAAGGTCTAGTATGTCGCTACAGATGAGCCGATAGCAGTCGTGTTGACCAAACCTTTGTCGAGAGTGAAGTTTGTGCACTTCAGAGATAAGCTTGGTGTGGTCCAGAAGGAATTCTCTAGTAAGAGGGAGTAATGAGTTACATATTCTATTCCAAACAAATAGTCTAGTACGCATAGCTACTCTAGTGAAATAGTTTGGTACCCTGAGATATTTCTACTCTAGTGAAATAGTCTGGTACGCATAGCTATTCCAGTGAAATAGTCCGGTATGTTGAGATATTTCTACTCCAATGAAATGGTATGGTATGCATAGCTACTCCAGTGAAATAGTCCGACACACTGATATATTGCTACTCCATTGAAATAGTCTGGTACACATAGCTACTCCAGTGAAATAGTATGGTACATTGAGATATTGCTACTCTAGTGAAATAGTCTAGTACGTTGAGACATTTCTAATCCAATGAAATAGTTTGGTACACATGTTACTAGTTTTGTATGAACTAGACGCCAGATCATGTGTGAGTTGGCGAATTACTAGTTATGTATGAACTAGATGCCAGATTTTGTGTGAGTTGGCGAGTTACTAGTTTTGTATGAACTAAATGATAGATTTTGTGAGTTAGTGAGTTGAAGGCCTGTGATGACATAAATCCTGGAAGGATGATGAGACCCCAGATACATGACTGTGACATGACCATCAGATAGTCTGTGTGTGTGACTATGACAGAGCTTGTGTGTTTATGATGGTGTAACTTGTTACATGCTCTGTTTGATCATGAGATGGCTTGTTTGTCCATGCTACTTGTGACATCATCTGTTTAATCATGAGATAGCCTATGTGGATATGGTGATGCTACCTGTAGACTAGTTTGCCAGACCATTTGAGTCTTTCCCATGCCATGTGTTGGCCCTTGACCAAATTTTGGAGATCCTTGGTCATGTTTGACCTCTTTTTGGAATTCAACAGGATGGTCAAAGGTGGAGCGCAATTCGAAGCAGAGATTGTGGGATCTCGACCCCTTTTTAGGGTAGTTTTTGGGATTAGGGTTTATGTAACGAGTATGGGATGCCGTCCCATGGGTTTACCCATGTTTAGGCCCATTGTGTAATGTATAAATAGATAGTTAGGCGATGTAAGAAAGGTGAAGATGCTAATTTCTACAATTATATCTATGTGATTACAAAGGCTTTGTGCATAGTGTATGATGAGACTTGCAGAGCTAAGTGCAAGTGATTGTAAGAAGGATTTGTGCTTAAAACTAGCTCGAGGAAGGAGGATCTGGTGAGGTGCACGCAGATTTCCTGTCCTATGCGGAGTGGGTTCTGAGGTTTTGTGCATGTAAGAATATTGACAGAAGATAATAAAGAAGAGGAAGAGTTGGTGGACGTAGCCCCACATGGGGGTGAACCACATATATCCTGTGTTATGGTTGCTTTGTGCATTATGGTTGTTGTATTGTTCATACGATTTAAGTAATGAATGTTTAGATGAATCTGGTATGATAGATTAGTGCTTAGTAATGTGAATGAATGCTAGATCTAATCTTTTTCCATATGCTAAGTGCTTAGATGTGTTAGATCTGGTAGAATACTGTGTTGCTCTATAATTAGGGTTTGGATATTCGATGTGAATAAGGGTTAATTACTAATGAGTGTTAACTGCTAAGTGATTTGTTAAGTGGTATAATCACAGATCTGTGTCCCAGCTAGGTTGCAGACATTTGAGTCCTGCAACCACCCCTACCTCTACCTCGGGTGAGACTTCATCTGCTTCACAAGTGTTGTCGAAAGGGCCAGTAGTTAAGGTTTTGTTGGTGCGTTGTTGAAGCGTTGAACCATGGGTCTGCCCCTGTGCCAACACCATGTTAGATGGATGGATGCGTTGGAGACCATTACATGAAGAACATATTAGTTAATACCTCCCTAGCTAAGAGGGAGTGTTGATGTTTTGGTAGTTGTTGGAGGTATTAACCTCCAAGTGTAACCTTTGTACTTAGAATAGAATATTTTTATTGTAAGAGAACCATTAAATAGATGTGTGAAAACCCTAGAAGAGAAGTCAACAATACTCAATGTCGGTGAACAATACTCAATGTAACATAATTCTCCAAGGTTTGTCGTTGACCTCACAGGAAAATGTGTGGAAGGACTATAGATGAACTGGGCTAGTTATCTAGTCAATCAGTTAGAACTGGATTTTCGCTAAGCTCAAAATCAGGGTTGTGAATTCCATTTTACTTGGCTACTAATCCTCATCGCATTCATTGCTTGGGAGATGTCAGAAGGTGTGGCCTTCCCTGACATTGAGTCATTCGAGCCATTAGATGTGAAGTTCACCACACTCTGGTATTTGAGCAATATGGTTAAACAATAGCAGTCAAACGCAGTATTCCATACCTACTACCTTCAGCTGAAGAGGGATATTGAGTCTTTCCCTCGTATGACGTATAACACCTTGAATAGGTTCAGGCCCCTTATGAAGTTCCGCGTAGATATGAATTTTATTTATATTACTGCGCACACAGAGGAAATTAAAGAATAACTTCAGTCCTACTACAAGCTCACAGAGGAGGACCTGGAAGAAATCACTAAGGAATGGCCCACAGAGTTCCTTATACCATTCAACTAGGCAGAACTGTCTGACCCCAACCTCATTGGAAGTCTGGTGGTTACTCACGAAGAGTATGATGCACCCAGTAACAACAAAAAGAAAAAGAAGGAAGATGTACAGGAAATACACAACACATCAGAAGAGACTGCATCAGATTCACCTAGAGGAGGAGGAGACGACGAAGTGGAAAAAGAAGAGAAAGAAGGGGAAGAAGACAAACAAAAGTAGGGTGAAGTAACATCACCTAGGAACCCCCTTGAAGAGGCATAAACACCCAAGAAAAGAAAGGTTTCCCCATGAAACCTACATCATGGAAATAGTCCAAAGCGAGTAAGCCAAAGCTGCAAACTATGCTCACGGTCGATGACTTCGACTTCATTATCGCAGCTGTATCTGATGCCTCAGAAGATATTTTTCAAATAAATGAAGCCAAACAAGAAGCCATGTATGATAGAATTGAGACAGAGCTAAGAGGTGTAAAACAATCCCTTCACTCCAGCCGCGCAATGCCCACTGCGCCCCCACGACCAGAAGAACCAGAGTTGGGAGATGAGCCTGCCCAACTCTGTAGAATAGCTGACGCAACCGAAGCTCACCTTCGTCGCATGTGTTGAGCTCTAGTTTTGTCATACTTTCCGTCATACAAATACACTTATCATTACACCTTCTCCCTACATTTCGTCAATAATATATCGCTAATTACACCATAAACCTCCACTATCTCTTGCTATTCATCCTATGTGGTTAATACATAATTCTCCATATTTTTAGTGATTAAAAGGATGATTATACAATATTTTTGTCGATGATGGTTTAATCCTGTGTTTCTATGTCCAAGAAGCATGTTCTATACTGTTCAGGTTCTAGTATATGCATTGTCCATGTTCTGGTACCTGTATTGTTCATGTTCCGGTACTTGCATTGCAGGTCATATGATACTCCAAGTCATCCGGTATCAGAAGGTTCTACAGTCAATCAATACCTGCACAGTCATCTGGTACCCACACTCCATGTCATCCAATACTTTGCAATGATCCAGTACTACCTTTGCGTTCATCCAATACCAGCTCTCTGCCTCTTCCGATACCAGCTTCATCCAGTACCAGATTATGCCTATTCCGGTACTAGCTCCATCCAGTACTACCATCGTATTAGTCCGGTACCCATAGTCGTGATTGTGTTCATCCGATACTAAACCCTTGCCTACAAGATTCTGGTACTAACTGTTCTAATCCGATACCGACTGTGTTAATCTAGTACTAGAAATAATTTGAAATAGATGAAAATTGGGTACATGGGTTTTCTCTAGAGCCACATTTACATGCGAACATGTGAGACAGAATTCACCCAGATCACACGTGTGGACCTCCATCTCAGGGGGAATGATTCTGCTAAAATTAGTGAAAATCTCAAACTGCCAACTTGTGCCTCGATTTTCATGCAAATGGAATCATATCTAGAAATTCTAGGGAATGGGTTTTGTCTAGAATATGGAAAATTGTGTAATACATAGGAATTTTTTCAAAATTAGAATTGGTTTGGAAGATATGGGTGGGGGACTAACTCGAATCTGCCCAAATTGCAATAAAACCCATATTTTTGAGGATTTTATCTAAAATTGTAAATTTTGAAATCAGAGCTTTGGGATTCGATCCCATCCACTCCTCAATGATTCTTCATGTATAAATAATCCTCATGAGACTGAGGGAAGGAAATAATGATTATCATCATTATGTTAGTATGTTCTCATATGGAGAGATTTGGATCCATATGAAAGGTGTTGTAAATTTATGAATTTGAATTGAATAAGGAAGTGTTGATGTTATGAGTCATTGAGCATGATTACTCCTTAGTTCTGTAAGCCTCTCTAGCCACACATTCTAGGTGAAGTAGGCCCCCCTCAACCTGGTATGTGTTGGTCTTGTTTATTATTTAATTTGCATAGTAATTAGGATTTAGTTAATTGCATTTCTAGCTTACTTACATTTTAATTTCAATTCAGCGTTTGTGTGATTGCAATTTGATTTAGTTTTATGAATTCAGGTTCATTAAATACTCATGATTGATTCTTCAAGTGTATGCAATAATGTTCCATCTCTCCCATTGTATTTACCGCTTCCTTCTTTCGCTGCTCTGTTTCATGTTTATTAGGTTCTAACACACTTATTTCCAGCAGTATGTGCAATTTGATTTCAGAGTATGAGTACATGTTCAAGATCACCCCAAATTATGTCTCCATGCACCTTCACATCGGGTTTCATATTTTCATTCATTCGGTAGATCCATTGTTCCATTAGGTAGATTTCATCATTTTTGTTGTATCCATTTGAAGAATTATCTTGGAGTTTTAGTTTCATTTGTTTACAAGTCATTTTCAGATTGTCTTCATTGTCTTTTAATCTAGTTTGCTTTGATTTAGTTTTCTTGTAGCTTAGCTAACCACTATTGGAATCCATTGAAGGACAAGAAACTTAAGTAAGCTACCCACGATTAATCACATGAAATTCACTCTGATTGCATGAAAGACTATGATCTAAGCCTTTATAGCACTAAGTATTCCTACGTTCCAGTGATGAATCCTTAGTGTTAATTTGTTGCAGTGTGGGTTTGAGGATTGTTTTGTTGACTTAGATTAGGCTAGACTAGGCAATGATCCTGCGTTTCCTGTGACTGCACCTCAAAGCTTACGAGCCTCGGTTGATAATTAAATGTGGGAATTAATAGTGCATATATTTAGCCCCAACAGTGTGCAGGAAGAAAAAGAACAGGCCACAGTGGCCCTGAAGCAAGCATAAGAGGAAATCATAGAGCAATGTTGAGTTGTGCAGTAGGAGAAGGATGACCTCCAAACCAAGTTCGAAAAAAATAAAGTGCAAATCCAACAAGAGAAAGAACAACTGCTCGCAGAGCAGGTCAGAGTTAAAGAAGCAGTCAACAGAGAATTTCGCTCTGTGACAGGCTTGGAGCAGATGGAGGAAGACCCGGTGGAGAGTCAAGTGGCGAAGCTTGCGGAAGCCATTCAACAACTTCAACAGAGGGTCGCAGAACTAGAGCTACAAACAGTGCCAAGCACTCCACAGGAAGTGTGAGACCAGAGAAAAGCAACTTCTCGGAGCGCAGTTGAAAGGATCGAAGCATTAGCCGTGGAATGTAAACAACTAAGTTGTCACAGTGCACAGACTTATGAGTGCCTTACCGAGGACCCTAAACTGAAGACACTGGAGTCACAACTCCAAGAAGCAAAGAAGCAAAGAAGCAAGCAACAACAGTACAAGCGCAGTTGAAATTCCTGTTAGCAGTTGAGACGATGAAAAGATCCCAAGAACAACGCACAACTCAGCAGCAGGTCCATGCCATACAAAGAAAAGTCATGGAAGTGACTCAGAAGCTCCAGCCATTCCAGGATGCAGCTTGCCTACTTTTTTAGGAGATTGAAGGCTGAGGAGCAGAGCTAGAACAAGTAGTCACTTTGGTAGAAAAACACTTAGAGGGACCTGTGAACGAGGCAATTATTCAATAGTTCGTCAAGCAGGAGGCCTTGGCGTAGCAACAGGTTAAAGCAGCTCGAGCCAAGATCGAGGATTTTGAGGTAGAGTTACCCAGACGAGAGTGACTCGAGACAAGTCACATGTGAGTGTTGGAGGCATGTTGGCCCTTGACCAAGTTTTGGAGATCCTTGGTCATGTTTGACCTCTTTTGGGACTTCGACAGGCTGGTCGAAGGCAGAGCGCAAGTCAAAGTAGAGATCATGGGATCTCGACCCCTTTTTATGGTAGTTTTTGGGATTGGGGTTTATGTAACGGGTATGGGATGTCAGCCCATGGGTTTACCCATGTTTAGGCCCATTGTGTAATGTATAAATAGATAGCTAGGCAATGTAAGAAAGGAGAAGATGTTAAGTGCTAGAGTTATATCTATGTGATTGCAAAGGCTTTGTGCATAGTGTATGTTGAGACTTGCAGAGCTTAGTGCAAGTGATTGTAAGAAGGCTTTGTGCTTAAACCTAGCTCGGGGAAGGAGGATCTGGCGAGGTGCACGCAGATCTCTTGTCCTATGCAGAGTGGGTTCTGAAGCTTTGTGCATGTAAGGAGATTGACAGAAGATAATAAAGAAGACGAAGAGTTGGTGGGCGTAGCCCCACACGGGGGTGAACCACGTATATCATGTGTTATGGTTGCTTTGTGCATTATGGTTGTTGTATTGTTCATATGATTTAAGTAATGAATGTTTAGATGAATCTGGTATGATAGCTTAGTGCTTAGTAATGTGAATGAATGCTAGATCTGATCTTTTTCCATATGCTAAGTGCTTAGATGTGTTAGATTTGCTAGAATACCGCATTGTTCTATAATTAGGGTTTGGATCTGCGATGTGAATAAGGGTTAATTACTGATGAATGTTAACTGCTAAGTGCTTTGTTAAGTGGTATAATCATAGATCTGTGTCCTAGCTAGGTTGCAGACATTTGAGTCTTGCAACCACCCCTGCCTCTACCTCGGGTGAGACTTCATCTACTTCGCAGGTGTTGTCGAAAGGGCCGATAGTTAGGGTTTTGTTGGTGAGTTGTTGAAGCGTTGAACCTTGGGTTTGCCCCTGTGCCAACAGCATGTGAGATGTATGGATGTGTTGGAGACCATTAGATGAAGAACATCTTAGTTAATACCTCCCTAGCTAAGAGGGAGTGTTGATGTTTTGGTAGTTGTGGGAGTATTAACCTCCAAGTGTAACCTTTGTACTTAGAATAGAATATTTTGGAAGTAAGAGAACCATTAAATAGTTGTGTGAAAACCCTAGAAGAGAAGTCAACCCAAGGAGAATAATAATAAAGAAACAAAAAACCCCAGAAAGAGAAGTCAGTCATTCCAGAAAAATTCAAAGTAAATTATATTTGCTAGAAAAGACAGTTCCGCCCTGTGGGAAAAGTCCACTGGAAGAATAAGTCCCAAACAACTTTATAGAATCGCATGGCAATCCGTCCAAACTCATTGACATCTTATTAGTTGCATCTGACGAGGAATTGAAACAACTCATCCAAATTCAACCACTAATTGAAAAATAGTGTTTGCACATTAAAGAACTTCTATGTGACCATGCCAAAAAAGGTTGATGTGGCCACCCTACATTCCTCACTTAGACCTTGAAATTGGAAAACCATTTTTTAGTGAGAAGCATACTCTCTTCCAATAACCTATTGCTAGGTCTGCCCCCCCCCTACCATTTTATAATTTTCTCATGGCCTGTTTTGAGGCTAGGGCCTATCTACCATATTGATCCAATGGATTTTTGGTCTGAGCTAAGCTCCATGACACTTTGAATCTCGGTAAATTTTAGGTGATGCTCGAGCTTATTCATTATGTTCTACAACACCTCATTGGAAGGGTTGATCCAAAGGCATTAGATAACCATTTGCAATACTTCTTTGGTTATTTTATTTCCTTCTCTTCTAATTGAAGAAATCTTCTTCATATAGCTCTCATATAGCTCTAAGAAAAGAGGTGATTTTGAACAATGGAATCCTTCCACCATGTAATCTAACCATCCTCTCTCCTTGGCTTAGGCATAAGATTCCATGCCCTTTTGATACATTTTAGATAGCTTTATTAAATGAGTGACATTCATGGTATAATGGGTTCCTTGCGTATGCATTTTAGCAATAGCCAAAGATATCAAAAAATGAATCAATTAGTGATTAGAAATGATAGCTTAGCCTAGTGTGCCCATTGGTTGAGACTGCACATAATCCAAAAAGGAAGTGTTTTTCTCAAGTATAACATGATCTAGGGATTTAAGGACCCTCTATCTACCCTTCCAAAAACTTGGGCAAGAGAACCGAGGAATCATTTAATGTGAACTTTTTCAAGGCATAGATCTTAAGATGCACTCTAAGAGTGGTACAAGCTTCCTTTTATTGGTTGGAAAGCCTTACGTCATGTAATCTATTCTTATATTCATGAAAATCAACTATATTAAAATCACCATAAATAAGCCAATGAGATTATGGGAGCTGTTCGACCGTCAATTCTCAAAAGACCACTTATTTGGTATTGCCACATAGATATTGGTTCAGCGGTAGCATGTGTTCATCCAAATTAAGTAAAAACTAGAACAAATACTATGAGGGGTCGAAACCGCAATATGAAGTGAATTCAACTCGTTGTGAAGAGACGAGTCATAACACCTCTTTAAATACCATCCGTGTGGTTTGAAACAAAAGTAATGATATTTGTCCAAATATAGTTTAACATTTTTTTCGTTAAAAAACCGAATTTTTTTACTTCTTGTAAACACAAAATATCTAAATCCTCACGCATGTTCCTATTTTTATAACCATAATTTTGTGACACGTTCCAAAGGCCCTCTAATATTCTATGGCACCACCTTCTATGAAGCCTTTTGTTCTTTATTCCAAAGTGGGATTGAAAACTAAGGAATGTTGGAATGAGTAACTTTTGCATAAAGCCTTTTGTTCTTTATTCCAAAGTGGGATTGAAAATTAAGGAATGTTGGAATGAGTAATTTTTACTTGTTGATTATATTAAAGATTGTAGTTGTTATTATTATTGGTTTTTGTGAAATAAAATTATTTTTTATAGGAATAATTTTATTCTAAGTTTCAGAAAGTTGTTAGATTTAGTTGGGTATGAAAGATTTTTTTAACATGTTGTTAGTATGTCTATTTAAAATAAAATTTGATGTATTTATATCTATACTATTTCATTATTCAATAGAACACTCAACATAAACATAGCTTTTGGATGTGATAGGAAACCACAATGACTAGTCTCATTTCTCTACATTGTATCAGAAGACCTAACTCTCTCATGAAATAGGTTTGTAATTATGGCATTTTTGCATTGTTAATCCTTTATATGCTAGATAGGTATGTGATCATGGCATTTCCGCATGGATTGTCTTTTTTTAGTGAATGTATGTTGTAGATTGTGTTTGCTATGGTGTCTTTATAGTGTAATGGTTGTTCTGGGAGTTTTTCAACATGTTGAATCCATTTTTACATTCAAAAATGGATTTTGAACAACAAAAAATAGTGATTCGTGTAAATTTATATCGCTCGATTCCGGCGAAAAAACCATTTCGTAGAACAGCTAGCCAAAACCTTACATAAATTAGTTTCTTTTACTAAAAGAGAAAATTTGTGTGACTTAATGTGTGGACGAGCCGCGTAAGTTCTGTTGTAGTTTATGTGAAGAAAAAAGAGCATAGATAGGTTGTTGTGGCTTGTATGACAGAGTAGATCTGACAAAATATTTGCTTGTAACATTGTCAACAGTTGTAGTTGTGGAGAAAAGGCTTCCTCTTTAAAGAAACTACCAGAGGAGAAATCCGGAGATCGGTGTGTCAAAAGTGGAGCTTTGAGCTTGTTCAAGAGTTGCCTTGAATAGACGCTGAAGGTTTTTCTTGCTCCCACGATAAGACACTTGGGGGCTTTGCAAGGAAATAGGTGAGCCATTATGGCTGAAGGGCCACAACCATTGTTTTTTGAAGCTCTATGAGGAAGGAGGGCTGCCAAAAAAATCGGATAGAAGCCACTCAGCACAACATTCATTGAAGAAAGATCTTTGACTTATAACAAACATCTACAACTGGAACGATAGAGCACGGTTAGGAAAAGGTGGCTGGTAGTTGTTGAAGAGGAACACATGCATAGAGGTGCAACGTTGAAAAAGAGACAAAAGTCATAAGTGAAAGAGTAAGGCTTGCAGTTATTCCATGTAAAGACAATTGCGGAAGCGAGGCTTGCAGTTATTCCATGTATTTGGTCCATGAAGCACAGAGTGTTGGATGGGGAATGGTGAAATACCATGGAGATGAAATATATAGAAAGTAGGTTATCTTATGCCAAAGAAAGGTTATGGTGAAGTGTAATAAGTTTTTGAAATTCCATGGAGATGAAATATATAGAAAGTAGGTTATTTTATGTCAAAGAAAGGTTATGGTGAAGCGAAATAAGTTTTTGAAATTTATTGGGGGTTTCAAAAAAGAAACATATTTAGTTTAGTCAATTCAATATGTGAGTATAGAGTTTGTTAGAATTGGCTACTCTAATAATTGCCTCGTGAAGTATGGAAGCTCTAATAAGAATATTAGACAAGGATGTTGAAGGTTGAATCAAGTGTTGTTGAAGATGCAAACAAAGATGCTCAATATATGCATGTCTCCAAAAAAACATATAAGTAGAAGTATTTGATCATATGTGTCATTATCTCTTGTTGATTTTGTGTAGGCTTGTGTGGAAATACTATGTAATGTAAAAATCATTGTTGAGTCTACTTGGTAAGGTGAGTTGTAGATGAAAGGGAAATTTAGCTATGTGATTTGTTTCCACAAATTGTTCCTTAATGATATATTGTTCAGTGAATGTTGTGCTATAAATCCTCACTGACAGGTGCATAAAGTGTAGGATTGACTATGATACATCTTGTATCCAAACTATTTTCCTAGAGAACTGACAAGCACCATCGTTGGGTACCTTGGTGTCTCTATAGATGCAGTAATGTTCATAGGATGACTAGTTGTTCAATCTTTATAGTCAAGTTGATGTTAGGCCCTAGAGTACAATAGGTTCCCAGTTAATCTTTTTTGTACTAGTGTTCGGCCCAAAGGCATGGTTGGCTTCCAATTAATCTGTGTTGTGCTAGTGTTCAACCCAAAGGTACAGTTGGTTCCCAACTGGTACATTGTTCAAGCTAACAGTCTGACAAGTGAATGGAGGAGCATGGACACTTTGGTTAAAGATGGAAGCACGTTTCTACAGTGAATAGTCATTGGTTGGTTATTGTGGTAGTGAAGGTACTTTGTTCTTTCTAGTGAAGCCAAGTGTCAATTGTATAGTTAATTTTGAGGCGGAATGATGATTTTGCAACAAGAAAGACATGATGATGTTCTAGATGCAATAGAGTTTTTTTGGAGTTTCATCCAAAGGGTGATGGTGATAGTCCTTGCAACAACAATGGAGATCAAATAGTGATGGATAAACAAGGTAAAGTTTGAAAGTTGCATTTAATAAAAGTAGTGAACATATGGAAATGTTAACCACGCCTTATATTTGTAGCAAGTCTATGATGCTAGGTATAAATCCTATGTATTAGTCCTTAAAAAATTATGATCTTGTATCTTACCTAGAGTTGGTACTTGGGAGATTCAGTATTGTATGTTACCTGGACGATATTATAAAAGCTTATACATAATGTCTCAATGAGAAGGAGTATGTAAATGATACCTACCTATATCTTTGTATGTAACATGTAAAGGACATATTGTTGTAAGACCTAGATAGGCATGCATATAGCCCTTTTCCATATGTCCCTAATGATTCAGATAACTTTTTTGGTATAGTGTAGAACCTTTGTTTTGGAGTTTTTAACACTTTGAGGAGTGATTCGTGTGTTGACTAGATGCTTCATGAGTGGAACATGTTGGTTGTAGACTCTAGGAGGTGCCTAGAAGCCTGATGTTTTCTATACATTCAAGTGTAGTTCATCAAGAAGTTGAATGATCCATGTGCCTAAAGAAAATCCTATTAGATTGGCAGTTGCAGCAGTTAGGTACCCATGAATTATGGTGGACGGTTGTTCCTTTATATGGAATTTGCGAATTTGATGATTTCTACATAATCAAGGTATGAGATGTAACTACTAGATTGGACTAGATATAGACTTTGTTAATATGGTGATTGGTGAAAGATGTTGATGAAGACTTGAACTGAAAAATATTGAGACAAATACTCCTGATCCAGGTGGATATCGTTGGCCACCCACCTCTTCCATCTAGCTCACATACAAATTTCATCTTGACAGTTATGTTTTTTATCTTTGCAATTTTTTTCTAGATTTTCGGGTCCTAAACCTCCGAGGTCGTTTTGAGGCCCTAAACAACGTTTTTTGGGCCCGCCACGATCACTATAAGAAAATTCAAAGTGTGACAACATAATGTATAGTCCTCAGATAGACCTTTCCAACGAGCTATCGTGCACCTAAAACGAAGACCATATGCAAAAGTTACGACCCTGGGAAGTTGATGTACCAACTTACCCCAATGGGACCCACATGAATATTGGCACTTCATCTCCTAGGGTTAGGTTTTTGGATGTCTAGGGTTTTGGAATTCATATTTGATGTAAAAAGGCCTTTGGAGCCTCATTGTACTCATCTTCTTGTGAATGAGCCTAGCCGTCACATCTCTTCTCGGAGATAAGTTGCCACCATTCTAGCAAGCTTGTTTGAGTCTGCATTTTTACATTTTCATCATATTTCTCATTTAATAGAAGTCACATTTTAATGTATCTATGTTATTATTCATTGTAACTCTATGTTAATATTATAGATTTGTGTTTTCATTCTGTTCCGCTCATAAATCTGGGTCAGTGGTATCAGAGTGCTCTGCTCTTCATTTGTTTCTCTATGCATGTCCCCAACGAGGTGAGGGTATAAGAAATTGAGACTCCAACCAGTTGAGCCTTTGCAAGATTGGCCTTGTCAAACCCGATGATCACCCATGGGAAAAGAAAAGAGAGAAGATGGGGAAAGAGATCCATTTAAAATGTTGCTTGAGAAATCACTCTTGCGACAAAGGAACGAGATGATGGATAACTTTGTGCAAATCCTTCGATGGTTTCCAACATGAGACACATCTACCTCAAGCAGAGGCGCCGCCCCCTTCAAGGTACAAATCAATTTTTATATTCCTATATTTGAAGTTCAAATAGATGTGGATGTTGTAGACAAATGGTTCAACCTTCTAGAAGGGTATTTTTTGTCCACAACATTTTCAATAGAGAAAAGATTGTGTTTGCACGCCTCAAGGTCGTCCCCCGGGTCAAATATTGGTGGGATACTTTCTGTGAGAAAAAGGAAACAAATGGATCTACATTATTTGTAGTTGCACCCACTTGGAGTCCCGTCATGGATGTTATTAAGGAACAATACTACCATGTTGGAAGTTATGACAACTTATATACAAGATGGACCACACTGTGGTAGGAAAGGGACCAAACAGTGCCAGAGTTCACCAATGTCTTCCATACCTTGCACACCAGGATAGGTATCAAAGACTTTGAGCAACATATGGTTCTCAAGTACCACGACGGTCTGCATAGATACATCCAGACATAAATGGATTGTCTACAAATTTCATCCTTGGGTGTGGCCTATTGATATGGTGTCAAAATCTAGCATAAGCTTAAACAAAGGACACAACAGTTTGGGTTTGCAAACCCCTCACAACAGAAGCAGGGAAAAGGAGGCCCCAAACCGTAGAGAAAAGGGTAGAATAGATAGCCTCTAGACAACTAGTCCAAACCACAAACAAAGAAGGACAATGGGAATACAAAGAAAGACACTGGGAAATGGTGTGAGTTCCATAAGAGCCCCTAACATAACACCGTTGAATGTCGCTCAAAGCAGTCATTGGTGGCCAAGGTTAAAGCCTCTAAATCAGATGCATTCTCTGACTCTAAGTCAGAACCAGAAAAAGGGAGATGAAACATTGATGCAGAACCCAATTCCATCATTGCTACCACCACCAGGGTCTAGCTCGACAAACCTGATGAACCAGAGGAAGGTGAACACCTCTTTCATTCACATATGTGTATGAAGGGTACTCCACTACACTTCATCGTTGATAGCGGTAGCTAGAAGAACCTCATATCAGTAGAGGTCGTCAAGTGGTTGGACCTGGCGACATCACCACGCCCGCAATCGTATACCATCAAATGGCTTCACCAAGGGAACGATCTTTGTGTCAACCAATAGTGTCATCTGACGTACGGTATCAAGCCCTTCAAAGATGAGGTATTGTGTGATGTCATCCCCCTTGAAGTTTGTGATGTTATTTTGGGCCAACCTTATTTATGGAAACGTCATATTGTATATGAGTCTAGGCCTCGTATTGTTATTATTACTTTGGACATGAAATTATACATGATACCAAAGGTAGTCCCATCTACTACCATTTCCTTGATCTCTGTCAAGAAATGCAGGAAGGTCATCTCTCAGATCGGGAAATTTGTCTTCTTCATGATTCGCACTCAAAGTGAGCGAAAGGTTGCATCCACATCCATGGCCTCTGCGACATGTCTATCCATGCAGGAGAAGAAAGTGGATAAGGTCATGGAGGATTAAAAAGACATCTTCTCCTCACCCACTGGTGTCCCTCTGCACTGTCAGTTCAAGCACTCAATCGATCTGACCCCCAGTGCAACGTTACCCAATAGGTCAGTCTATCATCACTCTCTATTAGAAAATGAGGAAATTAAGCGCCAGATCCAATAGCTGGTCGAAAATGGGCACATCCACCCAAGTTTGTTACCTTGTGGAAGCCCACTTATGCTTGTGCAAAAGAAAGACGGGTCCTAGCGACTCCACATTGATTATCGGGCCCTAAATAAAATCACAGTCATGAACCAGTACCCAATTCCTCGAATTGACTATCTCCTTGACCAGCTCAAGGGTGCCAAATACATTAGTAAGATTGTTCTAAAGTTCGTCTACTACCAGGTCCCAATAGAGCAGACCGATGTATGGAAGACTACCTTCAAGTCCAAAGAAGGTATTTTTGAATCGTTGGTCATGCCCTTTGGCTTGACAAAGGCCCTAGAAACTTTCATGAGGATGATGGACAATATCTTGAGCCCTTTCACCAATTATTTTGTAGTGGTGTATTTGGATGACATCCTCATCTTCAATAAGAGTTGGGAAGAACACTTGCACCACATTCAACAGGTTATGCACACTCTGTGGCAACACAAACTATATGCAAATTTGGAAAAATGCTCCTTCGGCATGAACATGGTCCAATACCTAGGCTACATTGTTGATGAGCATGGGGTGCATTTTGATCTAACCAAGATCCAAGCCATCTGTGACTGGCCAACCCTGACCACACTCACTGAGCTTCAAAGCTTCTTAGGCCTTGCCAATTTCTATCGCATGTTCGTGTTGGGATTCTCCCACATTGCATGGGCCCTTAGCCAAGTGACAAGGGGCACTGGCAAGGAAAAATTTGTATGGGGCAATTCACAACAAACAGTGTTTGATGATTTGAAACAACACTTATGCTCATCCCTGGTTCTCTCATTACCTGACCTGCAACAACCTTTTTAGATTGAGACAAAATCTTCAGACTATGTTGTGGGCGCAGTTCTCACTTAGCATGGACATCACATGGCTATCATAGTGAGACGCTATCAGATAATGTCTGTAAGTATCCCACTTATGACAAATAAATTTACTCCATTGTACAATCCTGCCGCCAGTGGAGGCATTACATTCTTGGGAAGGAGGCATTCATCCACACTGATCATAATTATTTGTAGTTCATGCAGACCCAAGGCAAATTGTAGAATGGCCACCATAAAAAATGGTCCACATACTTGCATCAGTTTCATCTCAACATCAAGTATAAGACATGGAGCACCAACTACGTCGTTCACTGCCTCATCTGACCTCCAATTTCCGCACTAACCGTGGTGCTACACTCCTGCGGACATGAGACCTCTGGATGGCCCCAACTCTATGAGCGAGATATTAACTTCACCACTACCTACCAGATGTTGGGAACAAACACAATTGTCACTGATTTTCATCTACATGATGGGTTGTTGTTCAATATGGTCCATATCTACATTCAATCAAGCGAGTGAGTGAAGTTGATTTAGGAAGCTCACTACAATCAGGTGGAAGGACACTTCGGCATAGAGAAGACAGTGGCAGTGTTGCAACAACATTTCTATTTTCCAAAACTCGGACATGATGTCAACAAGTAAATCAGGTCTGACACAACCTACACCATTACCAAACCGTCCATTAAGAAACAAGGCATGTACACCCCTCTTCTTACTCCCGACAGGCCCTGGGAATCCATGTCAATGGACTGTATGTCGGGGCTTCCTTCAACCAAGAAGGTAAATGACTTTGTTTTCGTGGTTGTTGATCGATTTTCCAAGATGGGAATTATGGTTGCCTGCAAGAATAGCATAACAACAAAGGCCAATACCAATCTCTTCTTCGAACGAGTGTGGGTACATTTTGGGATACCACAAACAATCATCTATGATCAGTACATTTCGTTCCTCAGCACATTCTGGTCGAGCCTCTGGTCACAACTAGACACCAAGCTCACCAAATCCATGGCCTTTCACCCCCAAATAGATGTCCAAATTGAGGTCATCAACAGGATCATTGTGCATATTTTGTGCATGTACAATTCCAAGCATCCATGCACATGGGATGAGAGTCTTCCCTATGTTCAACATAGTTACAACACATCCATACATAGCTCAACCGAACACAGCCCCTTTCAGGTGGGGATTGGCCTTCAACCATTGGGCCCCATGGATGTTGCACTACCCCTTGTGTCCATACAGGCATAATCATCCCATCCGCAAACCGAAGCCGACAAAGCCACTCGATTCATTGAATGAATCCAGCACATCCGCCAACAGATTCGAGATATTTTCCAGAAGTCCAATGCCAAGTACAAGCAACCCCATGATCAACATTGGGTGCCACACAAGTTTCAGGTGGGAGATAAAGTTTGGTTGCACTTGTAGAAATAACACCTTACAGGACCCCATCAGAAGCTTTGTCCACTTCGTTATGGACCTTACACAATCACCAAGGTTGTGGGTGACAATGCTTTTGAGATCAACATTCCCCCCTTCCTTGGCTTGCACCAATTTTTTAATGTGGACCTCCTTCGGCCATACTTTCCACCCTTATTGGACACCTTAGAGATAGTAGAACAATTGAGACCGAAAAAGCTCAACCATGACTACATGGAACAAGAATCCACTGATCAGATCATGGACACATAGTTCAAGGGCACTTGCCTACAGAAGCTTCATCTTTATCAGGTTGTCAAAGCGAGGAAGCTCATGCACCAAGGCAAGTGGCTCACCCGGGGCCAAATTCAGCAGAAGTTTCCTCATCTGATGAGGGAACTCAACGCAATGGAGAACATTGCTTCCTAAGGAGGGAGGATTGATCCAAGTGGATATCGGTGACCACCCACCTTTTCCAGCCACCTCACACACAAATTTCATCTTGGCAGTTACGTTTTTTATCTTGGCCCTTTTTTTCTATCTTTTCGGGTCGTTTTGAGGCCCTCAACAACATTTTTTGGGCCCACCATAGACATAGTCAAAGTGTGGTGGAATAATGTTTATTCCTCGAATATACCTTTCCAACGGGCTATCGTGCACCTAAAACGAAGATCATATGCAAAAGTTACGACCGCGGGAAGTTGATGTACCAACTTACCCCAACAGGGCCCACATGACTTTTAGCGCTTCATCTCCTAGGGTTAGGATTTTAGATGTCTAGAATTTTTTCATTTATGTTTGATGTAAAAGGCCTTTGGATCCTCATTGTACACATCTTGCAAATGAGCGTAGCCATCACATCTCTTCTCAAAGATAAGCTACCACCATTCTAGCAAGTTTGTTTCAGTCTGCATTTTTACAGTTTCAGTGTATTTATCATTTAATAGAAGTCAAGTTTTATTGTATCTTTGTTACTATTCATTGTAAATCTATGTTAATATAATATATCTGTGTTTTCATTTCATTCTGCTCATAAATTTAGATCAACTCATAGGGGGAATGTTGGAATGAGTAATTCCTACTTGTCTTATGTGTGATACTAGATCATACTAAAGGTTGTGGTTGTTATTATTACGGGTCATAGTGAGGTAGAGTTTGTCTCTATATGAATAGTTTTATTCTAAGTTTTAGGGGGTTGTTAGATTAGTTGGATATGAGACATTCTCTCTAACTAGTTGGCTCCTATTTTGGTGTGTGGTTAAGATTTTATCACAAGAAGTTGTTAGTGTGCTAAGATAGTGTATCTATATTAAAACAAAGTTTGATTTATTTATGTCTATATTATTTCATTATTGAATAGAACACTCAACATAGTTTTTTGTTTTTGGTGTGTGTGTGTGGAAACAATGTCTACTCTCCCATTTCTCTACAAGGACTCTTATTCACATCACAAAGATATGGAAAACTATAGCCAAGGGGGAATAATTGAGCAAATGAAAGGACTAATTATTCGTGTTGTCCTTGAAACAATCTATTTTGTTCAAATTCCAAAAACAAGTAATAATTTTCATAGAAATGAGGTCTTGAACCCTCTATACGAACCCTAATATTTTTAAATGTAAAGGTAGTATGTATTAATCATTTTGAATGCATATGATTTTATGCAACTCCTTTGTCTTTAAACAATTGTATCATGTAGTGTATTTGTTATCCAAGAAAAATCTTGTTGGATCCTCCCCTTTTATGGAATATTAGGATGGAGGGTGAATCAATTGCTAGTCACGATAGAGATTGGTAACCCCAAGGGGATCCACTGGATTTACCTATTGGCAATATGCCTTGGGTGGATAGTTCAATTGATTAAGCAAATCCTTGGGACTAAAAAAATGTTTGAAACATCACATCCGTCCTCTAGATCTTAAGTATGAAATGGAGAGGATAACAACTTCTCCTCTTAAATCCTCTTAACCACTCAAGTTAAACCCAATTAACCCTACCATATAGTATAATTAACAACCATTACTTTAATTGTATGAACTTTCTTATACTTTAATAAATGCTCCTATTTAAAAAATATATATATTTAATACAACCTAATTATTTTTAGGTTTATATTTTTATACAATT
>ML791163.1:210032-241216 GCA_009831015.1 Picea engelmannii
ATATGTGTCCTTTTGTGTAATGAAGGGAAAGTAAAAAATAGTTGGAAAACTAAATCTATAAGATTATTAATGGATATGAAAAATAATTTTAAGCTAAAAACTTATAGTTATACATTATATCTGGTTAGTTTTTTTTCACATAAAGGAAAAACTTATATTCATATAGGAATGAGTATACATGTTGTAGTCCACCAAAAACAAACTATCAAACTTTTAAAAAGTTTATTTCCAACTTTTCTTTCTTTTTCTATTTCCAACCTCTTCATTACATATACCAAATTGTACATCTCATACAATACCATCCATTCTTTCAAAAACAATAAAACAAGATCGTAGACCATCAAAAAGAAAAAGAAAGAAATAAAGAAACTCTATAGCCATAAAGTATTTTCTTCACATATATTTTCCACAAAATATTTTTCACTATGAAGGTATCTGGATCCAATTCGAGCACATCTTTAGATAAACCATCAACTATCTCATTTAATTCCCCGTAGATGTGTGTATAGGATGTCCATTTGAAGTCTTTCATGGTATTGTGAATATGATTTAAAATGGGTTGCAATCTCACCACTTGAATACTGACTTTATTGTTTGTCCAATCTATGACAACCCAAGAATCACCAAAGACATGAATCTTTCTCAGATTGAGCATATTAGCATAGTATAACAGGGTCCAAATGGTAGAGAGTTATGCCTTCATATTAGTGCCACAACCTGGAGAGTATGGGATTTAAAAAAATGATCCTTAGAAATGTAAATGATGACCCCCACTCCACAGAGCGATGGGTGTCCCTAACACACCCCATGAAAATACACCCATGAGATTCCTTCATCCAGATATGGCATGACATGGCATCTAACCTTGTTTTTATTTAGTTTATTTTTAAATTCCATCACCATCTTTGAAATGAGGTTGGAAACCACCTCAACAGGAATATTATGGTTCTAGAAAATATCTTGATTTCTAGCCCACCAAATAAAATATACAAATAGACTTGGAGTTGATCCATAAACCTATGAACTTTGTGATTTCTTCTACTCGAACAACCATTCCTCCAACGTGCTTACTGAGAACTGGAAATTTTGTTTTAAGCTATCACAAACTGAGATCTATACCTTGTGTGCATACTAGCAATCCACGAACATGTGTGCATTGGTTTCTTCTTCTGTGTTGTATAGGGTGCATCTGCTTGGTCCCGTCAACCCTCTCTTTAAACCCTCCTCCAAAGTGAGCAGATTTTTACTCAAGGTGAGAAAATATACTATGGTAACTTTGACAAGGGCATTAAATTTTCATACTTCTGACCACCACTAGCATACAATATCATGAAAGGTCTCTTCTACCAATGTGAGGTAACCCATCTTTACTGTATAGGTCTCATTTATGGAGTTCTTAGCCCATACCAAAGAGTCAGGATTACCTTCAGTTAAAGAGATGAAATTTGATTTTAGCAGGCCCACAAAAGCTTCCCATTTTGTGGCTTTTTCCCCTTCTAGGATCAAATCAGCTTGTGTTTTCCATTGGGTTCGCCCCACTTCGTCACTGGATTCTTGTTTTGCATCCCAAATGGAGAGTATTACTAAATTATGGAGATTTGTAAGTAGATCAGCAAAAAACTTGTAAGAGTTGTTTGCCCCTTTCTAAGGGTCTTCTCCTATATCGACACTTTTGCCATTTCCAATTTTCCATGATAACCAATTTCCAATCAATGGGAAGGAATCTACCATTGCCTTCCAGCCAATAGAAGCATTCACCATCGATTTTGTCGGGTCCCTGAACCAATCTACAATTGATCTTCCCAGGTAGTATTTTGTTTCCATCACCCTACCCCGTAACAATGAGTTGTGTGCTAGTCTTTAAAGACTCTTAGCTATCATCGCCTTTGTTAACCAAAATATGTTTTTTACACCCCGGCATCCACATCTTTTTGGCATTGCTATGCACGCCCACTTCACTAAAGGGATGCCTCTTGACACCTTTTTTATTGAACATAAAGACGAAAAGACTATTTTTCTGATCTTTGAAAGGATTCATTTTGGGATTTTTAAAAGAAAAGTCCAATAAACAAGAATGTTGCTTAAAAAAAAATTGATTAATACTAGTCTCCCACCTTTTGAGAGAGTTTTAAAAGACCAATTCGACACCCTCACTTGGATATTCCTTGGCAATCAGAGCTATTTCTCATTCCTACATCCACTGGGTTTTAATTCAAAACCCAAGTATTTGGTTCCCTCCTCGATATCCTTAATTTTGAAAGGAAAAATAACCTCCAACTGAGCCTTTATTTTGTTCTCAAGAGAGCAGGTAAGGATAGTCTACTTGTAAATATTTACTTGAATGCCCGTGGTTGTGCTAAACAGATCAGTGATAGATTTTGTCAATTGTTATCTCCGGCAAGTTTCCTGCACCAAACATCATTATATCATCAACAAAGAGTAAATGAGTTATAAAAACTTAGGAACCCCCTAGGAACCACCTACAAACCCCCTTAAAGAGGCAAAGACACCCAAGAAAAGAAAGGTTTCCCCCACGAAACCTACATCATGGAAGAAGTCCAAAGCGAGTAAGCCAAAGCTGCAGACTGTGCTCACGGTCGATGACTTCGACTTCATTATCGCAGTTGTATCCAATGCCTCAGAAGATATTTTTCAGAGAACTGAAGCCAAACAAGAAGCCATGTATGATAGAATTGAGATAGAACTAAGAGGTGTACAACAATCCCTTCACTCCAGCCGCGCAGTGCCCACTGCAACCCCGCCACCAGAAGAACCAGAGTTGGGAGATGAGCCTGCCCAACTCCGCAGAATAGCTGATGCAACCAAAGATTGCCTTCGTCACATGTAGGAAGAAAAAGAACATGCCACAGTAGCCCTGAAGTAAGCACAAGAGGAAACCATAGAGAAACGCTGAGTTGCACAGCAGGTGAAGGACGACCTCCAAACCAAGTTCAAAGAAAATAAAGCGCAAATCCAGTGGGAGAAAGAACATCTGCTCATGGAGAAGGTCAGAGTTAAAGAAGTAGTCAACAAAGAACTTTGCTCTGTGACAGGCTTGGAGCAGATGGAGGAAGACCCGGTGGAGAGTCAAGTGGTGAAGCTTGCAGAAGCCATTCAACAGCTTCAATAGAGGGTCGCAGAACTAGAGCTACAAACAGTGCCAAGCACTCTCCAGGAAGTGAGAGACTAGAGAGAAGCAACTTCCCAGAGCACAGTTGAAAGGATCAAAGCATTAGCCGTGGAATGTAAACATCTAATCTATCACAATGCGTATACTTATGAGCACCTTACCTAGGACCCTGAACTGAAGACACTGGAGTCACAACTCCATGAAGCAAAGAAACAAACAACAACAGTACAAGTGCAGTTGAAACTCCTGTCAGCAGTTGAGAGGATGAAAAGATCCCAAGAACAACGCATGGCTCAGCAACAGGGCCATGCCATACAAAGAAAAGTCATGGAAGTGACTCAGAAGCTCCAGCCAGTCCAAGATGCAGCTTGCCTACTTTTTTAGGAGATTGAAGGTCGAGGATCAGAGCTAGAACAAGTAGTCACTTTGGTAGAACAAGGCTTAGAGGGACCTATGAACGAGGAAGTTATTTAATAGTTCGTCGAGCAAGAGGCCTTGGCATAGAAACAGGTTGAAGAAGCTCGACGTTTTTGAAGTAGAGTTACCCAGACCAGAGTCACTCGAGACGAGTCACAGGTGAGTGTTGGGGGCCTGTTGGCCCTTAACAAAGTTTTGGAGATCCTTGGTCATGTTTGACCTCTTTTGGGACTTCAATAGGCTAGTTGAAGGCAGAGCGCAAGTCAAAGCAGAGATTGCGAGATCTCGGCCCTTTTTATGGCAGCTTTTGGGATTAGGGTTTATGTAACGGGTATGGGATGTCGATCCATGGGTTTACCCATGTTTAGGCCCATTGTGTAACATATAAATAGATATCTAGGCGATTTAAGAAAGGCGAAGATGCTAACTGATAGAGTTCTATCTATGTGATTGCAAAGGCTTTGTGCATAGTGTATGTTGAGACTTGCAGAGCTAAGTGCAAGTGATTGTAAGAAGGATTTGTGCTTAAACCTAGCTCGGGAAAGGACGATCTGACGAGGTGCGTGCAGATCTCTTGTCCTATGTTTAGTGGGTTCTGAGGCTTTGTGCATGTAAGGAGATTGACAGAAGATAATAAAGAAGATGAAGAGTTGGTGGACATAGCCCCACACGGGGATGAACCACGTATATCCTGTGTTATGGTTGCTTTGTGCATTATGGTTGTTGTATTGTTCATATGATTTAAGTATTGAATGTTTAGATGAATATGGTATGATATCTTAGTGCTTAGTAATGTGAATGAATGCTAGATCTGATCTTTTTCCATATGCTAAGTGCTTAGATGTGTTAGATCTGGTAGAATACTGCATTGTTCTATAATTAGGGTTTGGATATGCGATGTGAATAAGGGTTAATTATTGATGAATGTTAACTGCTAAGTGCTTTGTTAAGTGGTATAATCACAGATCTATGTCCCAACTAGGTTGCAGACATTTGAGTCTTGCAACCACCCCTGCCTCTACCTCAGGTGAGACTTCATCTGCTTCGCAGGTGTTGCCGAAAGGGCCGGTAGTTAGGGTTTTGTTGGTGCGTTGTTGAAGCGTTGTACCATTGGTCTGCCCCTGTGCCAACAACATGTGAGATGGATGGATGTGTTGGAGACCATTACATGAAGAACATCTTAGTTAACACCTCCCTAGCTAAGAGGGAGTGTTGATGTTTTGGTAGTTGTGGGAGGTATTAACCTTCAAGTGTAACCTTTGTACTTAGAATAGAATATTTTGGAACTAAGAGAACCATTAAATAGATGTGTGAAAACCCTAGAAGAGAAGTCAACCCAAGGAGAATAATAATAAAGAAACAAAAAACCCCAGAAAGAGAAGTCGGTCATTCCAGAAAAATTCAAAGTAAACTATATTTGCCAGAAAAGACAGGTCCGCCCTGTGGGAAAAGTTCACTGGAAGAATAAGAATAAATAAGGTGACACCTTAGCTCATTTGTACACTCACTCACTCAGTAGAAGGAGGGTGCAAGTTTGAGGAGGAGCAACTGCAGTTGCAGTAGGAGGTGGAAGTCTGGAGAGGGTGGTGCAACAATTGTCGTGGTGTAATCTCAATCTTTCTGGTATCTCTCTTGTGTGCTTCTCTTGGTAAAGGTACACTTCTATTAATAGAGGTATGTTCTCTTGGTATTGTGCTACTACTGCAACAATGGTGTTTCTAGTTAGGTTTTATTTGTTGGTTCTAGTGTGGACTTGTTGGAATCATTCTATCTAAGAAAAGATTAGTGTGCTCGGGGGTGGCATAGTGAATGCCCATGGTTGGGTAAAAATGATGTGACATTGTGTATGGTTAAACGAGCATACCAAAATTTTAACATCAAAAAGTATCCAAGCATTCCACGATATTTACCATTGATTCTTGTTCCTCAAGTATGGTGAGGAACAAAGCATTAATAAAATGATTTTTCACAAGTTGATTAACATTTGGTTTAGGTGAAGGAATATCATTGATGAGCCCTTGGTTAACCCTATGTTCTATTATATATCTAAGGGATTTAATCACCATAACATACAAGGATGGTTTCAAAAGAGAAACCTTAATGATTCGATTGGTAAAGGGCCACCTTTTTCATTTTCACATATTAATGGAGAGGTGTATTAATCTTTCAATAAACAATGTATCAACCTCCTTGTGAAAGAGCAGGCTAAGGCCAATATCCTTCATAAAATATTCCTCCAATAAATCATAATCCTTCCTAAAATTGATTTTGATGAGCATGGTATTATAACCAGAATAAAGTGTCTTTTAATAAATCTCATTGTTCAAGGTGAATAATATTCAAAAGAATATACTTGACTCTAAAGGCAAGAGCTTTACCCAATATCATATCTTGTATGAAACACATGGGCCTATAACTCATTATGTGTTTGGGGTCATCAACTTTAGAAATAAAGTTAGTAATACCTTTGTTTAGGGTGGCCTCTAATGATTGTTTTCTTACAAGGTCTTTATATGCTCCAAGCGGGTCCAAACCAACAAAGTCTCAAATAACTTTATAGAATCACATGGCAATCTGTTGAAACTCATTGATGTCTTATTAATTGCATCTGACAAGGAATTGAAACAACTCATGCAAATTCAACCACTAATTGAAAAATAGTGCTTGCACATTAAAGAACTTCTATGTGACCATGCCAAAAAAGGTTGATGTGGCCACCCTACATTCCTCACTTAGACCTTGAAATTGGAAAACCATTTTGTAGTGAGAAGCATACTCTCTTCCAATAACCTATTGCTAGGTCTGCCCTCCCCCTACCATTTTATAATTTTCTCGTGGCCTCTTTTGAGGCTAGGGCCTATCTACCATATTGATTCAATGGATTTTTGGTCTGAACTAAGCCCCATAACACTTTGAGTCTCAATAAATTTTAAGTAATGCTCGAGCTTATTCATTATATTCTACAACATCTCATTGGAAGAGTTAATCCAAAAGCATTACATAACCATTTGCAATGCTTCTTTGGTTATTTTATTTCCTTCCCTTCCAATTGAAAAAATATTCCTCATATAGCCTCTAAGAAAAGAGGTGGTTTTGAGCAATGGAATCCTTCCACCATGTAATCTAACCATCCCCTCTCCTTGGCTTAGGCATAAGATTCCATTGGTTGGAAATCCTTCCTCTAAGACTCGTACAAGCTTCTTTTATTGGTTGGAAATCCTTACGTCATGTAATCTATTCTTATATTCATGAAAATCAACTATATTAAAATCACCATAAATAAGCCAATGAGATTATGGGAGCTGTTCGACCGTCAATTCTCAAAAGACCACTTATTTGTTGGTATTGCCACATAGATATTGGTTCAGGCGTAGCATATGTTCATCCAAATTAAGTAAAAACCCGAAGCGAAGTCAACTCGTTGTGGGGAGACAAGAGTCATAACACCAGTTTAAATACCATACGTGTGGTTTGAAACAAAAGTAGTGATATTTGTCTAAATATAGTTTAACATTTTTTTCGTTCGAAAACCAAAATTTTTACTTCTTGTAAACACAAAATATTTAAATCCTCAAGCATGTTCCTAATTTTCTAACCATAATTTTGTGACACGTTCCAAAGGCCCTCTAATATTCTATGGCACCACCTTCATTGGATTTGTATAGAGTTAAATTCCACGTTGATATATTTAGAGCATTCTATCAATCTTGTAAGGATATTAAATATGTTCGACATCAATGGGTACATGAATTGGTGTATAAAATAGTCATGCATGTCATGAAGTCTTTTGTTCATGAATTTCAAAATGGGATTGAAAAGTAAGGAATGTTTGGAACTCTTATGTGATTGTTTTATGTGTGATATTTGATTATACTAAAGATTGTAGTTGTTATTATTATTATAGGTCTTTGTGAAATAAAGTTAATCTCTACATGAATAGTTTTATTATAAGTTTTAGGAAGTTGTTAGATTTAGTTGGGTATGAGAGATTTTCTTAACATCTTGTTAGTATGTCTATTTAAAATAAAACTTGATGTATTTATATCTATACTATTTCATTATTCAATAGAACACTCAACATAAGCATAGCTTTTGGATGTGATAGGAAACCACAATGATTAGTTTCATTTCTCTACATTGTATCATAGGACTTAATTCTCTCATGAAATAGGTATGTAATCATGTCATTTATGCATTGTTAATCCTTTATACACTAGATAGGTATGTGATCATGGCATTTCCGCATGGATTGTGTTTTTTTAGTGAATGTATGTTGTAGATTGTGTTTTTGCTCAGTGCTATGGTGTCTCTATAGTGTAATTGTTGCCCTGGGAGTTTTTCAACATGCTGAATCCATTTCTACATTTAGAAATGGATTTTGAACAACAAAAAATAGTGATTCGTGTAAATTTATATCTCTCGATTCCGGCAAAAAAATCCATTTTGTAGAACAACTAGCCAAAGCCTTACATAAATTAGTTTATTATTGCTAAAAGAGAAAATTTGTGCAGCTTAATGTGTGGACGAGCCGCATAAGCTCTGTTGTGGTTTATGTGAAGAAAAAAGAGCATAGATAGGTTGTTGTGGCTTGTGTGAGAGAGTAGATCTAACAGAATATTTGCTTGTAGCATTGTCAACAGTTGCAGTTGTGGAGAAAAGGCTTCCTCTTTAAAAAAACTACCAGAGGAGAAATCTGGAGATCGATGTGTCAAAAGTGGAGCTTTGAGCTTGTTCAAGAGCTGCCTTGAATAAACGCTGAAGGTTTTTCTTGCTCCCACGATAAGACACTTCGGGGCCTTTGCAAGGAAACAGGTGAGCCATTATGGCTGAAGGGCCACAACCATTGTTTTTTGCAGCTCTATGAGGAAGGAGGGCTGCCAAAAAAATTGGATAGAAGAAGCCACTTATCCAGGCACAACATTCATTGAAGAAATATCTTTGACTTGATATTTTGGTTGGAGCAATTTCCAATTCATGTTATAACAAACATCTACAACTGGAATGATAGAGCATGGTTAGGAAAAGGTGGCTCGTAGTTGTTGAAGAGGAACACATGCATAGAGGTGCAACGTTGAAAAAGAGACAAAAGTCATCAGTGAAAGAGTAAGGCTTGCAATTATTCCATGTAAAGACAATTGCCGAAGCGAGGCTTGCAATTATTCCATGTATTTGGTCCACGAAGCATAGATTGTTGGATGGGGAATGGTGAAAGACCATGGAGATGAAATATATAGAAAGTAGGTTATCTTATGCCAAAGAAGGTTATGGTGAAGTGAAATAAAGTGAAATAAGTTTTTGAAATTTATTGGGGTTTTTAAAGAGAAACATATTGAGTTTAGTCAATTCAATATGTGAGTGTAGAGTTTGTTAGAATTGATTACTCTAATAATTTACTTTAATAATTGTTTGGTGAAGTATCGAAGCTCCAAGAAGAATATTAGACAAGGATGTTGAAGGTAGAATCAAGTGTTGTTGAAGATGCAAATAAAGATGCTCAATATATGCATGTCTCCAAAAAAGCATATAAGTAGAAGTATTTGATCATATGTTTCATTATCTCTTGTTGATTTTGTGTAGGATTGTGTGGAAATACTATGTAATGTAAAAATCATCGTTGAGTCTACTTGGTAAGGTGAGTTGTATATGAAAGGGAAATTTAGCTATGTGTTTTGTTTCCACTAATTGTTCCTTAATGAAATATTGTTTTATGAATGTTGTGCTATAACTCCTCATTGGTAGGTGCATAAAGTGTAGGATTGACTATGATACATCTTGTATCCAAACTATTTTCCTAGAGAACAGACGAGCACCATGGTTGGGTACCTTGGTGTCTCTATAGATGGAGTAATGTTCATAGGATGACCAATTATTCAATCTTTATAGTCAAGTTGATGTTAGGCCCTAGAGTACAATAGGTCCCCATTTAATCTTTTTTGTACTAGTGTTCGGTCCAAAGGCATGGTTGACTTCCAATTAATCTGTGTTGTGCTAGTGTTCAGCCCAAAGGTACAGTTGGTTCCCAAGTGGTACATTGTTCAAGATAACAGTCCTACAAGTGAATGGAGGAGCATGAACACTTTGGTTAAAGATGGAAGCAAGTTTCTACAATGAATAGCCATTGGTTGTTTATTGTGGTAGTGAAGGTACATTGTTCTTTCTAGTGAAGCCAAGTGTCAATTGTATAGTTACTTTTGAGGTGGAATGATGAATTTGCAACAAGGAAGACATGATGATGTTCCAGATGCAATAGAGTGTTTTTGGAGTTTCATCCAAAAGGTGATGGTGATAGTCCTTGCAATAAAAATGGAGATTAGATAGTGATGGATAAACAAGGTAAAGTTTGAAAGTTGCATTTAATAAAAGTAGTGAACATATGAAAATCTTAACCACGCCTTATATTTGTAGCAAGTCTAGGATGCTAGGTATAAATCCTATGTATTAGTCCTTAAAAAATTTCAATCTTGTATCTGACCTACAGTTGGTACTTGGGAGATTCAGTATTGTATGGTACCTGGATGATATTATAAAAGCTTGTACATAGTGTCTCAATGAGAAGGAGTATGTAAATGATATGTACCTATATATTTGTATGTAACATGTAAAGGACATATTGTTGTAAGACCTAGATAGGCATGCATATACCCCTTTTCCATATGTCCCTAATGATTCAGATAACTTGTTTGGTATAGTGTAGAACCTTTGTTTGTAGACTCTAGATGCTCCATGAGTGGAACATGTTGGTTGTAGACTCTAGGAGGTGCCTAGAAGCCTGATGTTTTCTATACATTCAAGTGTAGTTCATCAAGAAGTTGAATGATCCATGTGCTTAAAGGACATCCTATTAGGTTAGAAGCTATAGCAACAAGTTACCCATGCATTATGGTGGACGATTGTTCCTTTATATGGAATTTGATAGTTTGATGATGTCTACATAATCAAGGTATGAGATGTAACTACCAGATTGGACTAGATATAGACTTTATTAATCTGGTGATTGGTGAAAGATGTTGATGAAGACTTGAACTGAAAAATATTGAGACAAATACTCATGATCCAGGTGGATATCGCTGGCCACCCACCTATTCCAGCTGGCTCAAATACAACTTTCATCTTGACAATTATGTTTTTTATCTTGGCAATTGTTTCTAGTTTTTCGGGTCCTAGAACTCCGGGGTCGTTTTGAGGCCCTAAACAACATTTTTTGGGCCCACCAAAGTCACACTACAAACAAAGTCAAAGTGTGACAACATAATGTGTATTCGTCGGATAGACCTTTCCAAGGAGCTTTCGTGCACCTAAAATGGAGACCGTATGCAAAAGTTACGACCCCGGGAAGTTGATGTACCAACTTACCCCAATGGGGCCCACATGAATTTTGGCACTTCATCTCCTAGGGTTAGGTTTTTGGATGTCTAGGGTTTTGGAATTCATATTTGTTGTAAAAATTCCTTTGGAGCCTCATTGTACTCATATTCTTGCGAATGAGCGTATTTGTCACATCTCTTCTCAAAGATAAGTTGCCACCATTCTACCAAGCTTGTTTCAATCTGCATTTTTACAATTTCAACATATTTCTCATTTAATAGAAGTCAAGTTTTATTGTATCTATGTTATTATTCATTGTAACTTTATGTTAATATTATATATCTGTGTTTTCATTTCGTTCCGCTCATAAATCTAGATCAGTGGCATCAAAGCGATATGTTCTTCATTTGTTTCTCTTTGCATGTCCCCAATGAGGTCAGGGTATAAGCAGTTGGGACTCGAACTAGTTGAGCCTTTGCAAGATCGGCCTCGTCGAACCCGATGACCACCCATGGGGGAAGAAAAGAGAGACGATGGGGCAATATATCCATTTAAATTGTTGCTTTAGGAATCCCTCTCACGACAAAGGAATGAGATTATGGATAACTTTGCGCAAATCCTTCGATGGTTGTCAACAGGCGATGCATCTACCTAAAGTGAAGGCGCCACCCCCTTCAAGGTACAGATCAATTTTAATATTCCTATATTTGAAGGTCAAATAGATGCGAATGTTGTAGACAAATGGTTAAACCTTCTAGAAGGGTATTTTTTTATCCACAACTTTTTCGATAGAGAAAATATTACATTTGCACGCCTCAAGGTCATCCCCCATGTCAAAGATTGGTGGGAGACTTTCTATGAGAAAAAGGAAACAAAGAGATATACATTATTTGTAGTTGCACCCACTTGGGGTCCCTTCAGGTATGCTATTAAGGAACACTACTACCATGTTGGAAGTTATGATGACTTATATACAAGATGGACCACACTACGGTAGGAAAAGGACCAAACAATGCCATAGTTCGCCAATGTCTTCCATACCTTGCACACCAGGTTGGGTATCAAAGAATCTGAGCGACATCTCTTGCTCCAATACCACAACAGTCTGCATAGATACATCCAGACAGAAATGGATTTTCTGGACATTTCCTCCTTGGGCGCAACTTATAGGTATGTTGTCACAATCATGAATAAAATTAAACAAAAGATGTGGTAGTTTGGGTATGCAAAACCCTCACAGTAGAAGAAGGGAAAAGGTGGCCCCAACCCACAGAGCAAAGGGTAGAGCAAGGATGGATAACCTCAAGACAACCAATCCAAACCACAAAAAAAGAAGGACAATGGGAAGACAAAGAAAGACACTGGGAAATGGTGTGAGTTCCATAAGATCCCCTGGAATAACACCGTTGAATGTCACTCAAAGAAGTCATTGGTGGCCAAGGTTAAAGCCTCTGAATCAAATGCAAGCTCTGACTCTGAGTCAGAACCAAAAAAAGGGAGATGAATCATTAATTCATAACCCAATGTTGTCATTGTTACCACCACCAGGGTCCAGCCCAACAAACCTGATGAACCAGAGGAAGGTGAGCACCTCTTTCATTCATAGATGTGGATGAAGGGTACTCCCTCGCACTTCATCATTCATAGCGGTAGACAGAAGAACCTCATATCAGCAAAGGTTGTCAAGCAGTTGGACCTACCAACATCACCACACCTGCAGTCGTACACCATCGGATGGCTTCGCCAATGGAACACTCTTTGCGTCAGCCAACAGTGTCACCTGACCTACAGTATTAAGCCCTTCAAAGATGAGGTATTGTGTGATTTCACCCCCCTTGAAGTTTGTAATGTTATTTTGGGCCAACCTTATTTATGGAAACATCATATTATATAATAGTCTAGGCCTCGTAGTGTTATTATTACTTTGGACATGAAATTATACAAGATACCAGAGGTAGTCCCATCTACTGCCATTTCCTTGATCTCTGCCAAGAAATGTAGGAAGGTCATCTCTTAGATCGAAAAGTTTGTCTTCTTCATGATTCACACTCAAAGTGAGAGAAAGGTTGCATCCACATCCATGGCCTCTACGACAGGTCTCTTCATTCAACAGAAGCAAGTGGATAAGGTCATGGAGGAATACAAAGACATCTTCTCCTCACCCACTAGGATCCCTCTATACTGTGAGGTCAAGCACTCAATCGATCTGATCCCTAGTGAACTGCTACCCAATAGGCCAGTCTATCATCGCTCTCTATCAGAAAATGAGGAAATTAAGCACCAGATCCAAGAGCTACTCGAAAAGGGGCACATCTGCCCAAGTTCATCACCTTGTGGAAGCCCAATCATGCTTGTGCAGAAGAAATACAGGTCCTAGCGACTCAACATTGATTATCGGGCCCTAAATAAAATCACAGTCATGAACCAATACCCAATTCCCCAAATTGACGATCTCCTTGACCATCTCAAGGGTGAAAAATACTTCAGTAAGATTGATCTAAAGTTCGTCAACCACTAGGTCCCAATAGAGTAGACTGATGTATGGAAGACTGCCTTCAAGTCCAAAGAAGGTCTTTTTGAATGGTTGGTCATGCCCTTTGGCTTGCCAAAGGCCCTGGAAACTTTCATGAGGATGATGGACGATATCTTGTGCCCTTTCACCAATTCTTTTGTGGTGGTGTATTTGGATGACATCCTCATATTCAACAAGAATTGAGAGAACACTTGTAGCACATTCAACATATTATGCACACTCTCCACCAACACAAGCTAAATGAAAATTTGGAAAAATGATCCTTCGACATGAACAAGGTCCAATACCTAGGGTACATTGTTGATGAGCATGGGGTGCATGTTGATCTAGCCAAGATCCAAGTCATATGTGACTGGCCAACCTCGACCACACTCACTAATCTTCAGAGCTTCTTAGGCCTTGCCAATTTGTATCGCATGTTCGTGTTGGGATTCTCCCACATTGCATGGTCCCTTAGCCAAGTCACCAGGGGTGGTGGGAAGGAAAAATTCATGTGGGTCCAGTCACAACAGAAAGTGTTCTATGATTTGAAGCAACACTTATGCTCAGCCCTGGTGTTCCCATTACCTGACCTGCAACAACCTTTTGAGATTGAGACAGATGCTTCTGACTATGTTGTGGGCGCAGTTCTCACTCAGTATGGACATCACATGGACTATCATAGTGAGACACTATCAAATATTTTCCGTAAGTATCCCACTTACGACAAAGAAATGTACTCCATTGTACAATCCCGCCACCAGTAGAGGCATTACATTCTTGGGAAGGAGACAATCATCCACACTGATCATAAGCCTTTGCAGTTCATGCAGACACAAGGCAAATTGCAGAATGATCGCCATCAGAAATGGTCCACATACTTGCAACAGTTTCATCTCAACATCAAGTATAAGACAGGGAGATCCAACCACGTCATTGTTTGCCTCAGTTGACCAACAATTTCCACACTAACCATGGTGCTACACTCCTACGGACATGAGACTTTTGGATGGCCCCAAATCTACGAGCAAGATCTTGACTTTTCCACTACCTACCAGATGTTGGGCACAAACACAATTTTCAATGATTTTCATCTGTAGGATGGGTTATTATGCCATATGGGTCATCTCTGCGTTCCATCAAGCGAGCAAGTGAAGATTATTTGGGAATCTCACTACAATCAGGTGGCAGGACACTTCGGCGTAGATAAGACAATGGAATTACTACAACAACATTTCTATTGGCCAAAACTCGGACATGATGTCAACAAGTATATTAGATCCTGCACGACCTGCACCATTACCGAACTGGCCATTAAGAAACAAGGCATGTACACCCCTCTTCCTACTCCCGACGGGCCCTGGGAATCCATGTCGATGGACTACATGTCAGGCCTTCCTTTAACCAATCAGGGAAATGAATTTGTTTTCATGGTTGTTGATCGATTTTCCAAGATGATGATTATGGTCACCTACAAGAAGAGCATCACAACATAGGCCACTGCCAATCTATTCTTCGAATGAGTGGGAGTACATTTTGGGATACCACAAACTATCATCTCTAATCGGGACAACTATTTCCTCAACACATTATGGTCTTGACTGCACACCAAGCTCACCAAATCCACGACCTTCCACCCCCAAACAGATGTCCAAATTGAGGTCTTCAACATGATCATCGTGCATATTTTGTGCATGCACAATTCCAAGCATTTGTGCACATGGGATGAGAGTCTTCCCTATGTTCAACACATTTACAACAAATCCATACATAGCTCAACCGACCGTAGCCCCTTTCAGGTGGGGATGGGCCTTCAACCATTGGGCCCCATGGATGTTGCACTACCCCTTGCGTCCACACAGGAATAATCATCCCATGCATAAACCAAAGTCGACAAAGCCACCTAATTCATTGAATGAATCCAACACATCCACCAACATGTTTAGGATATTTTGCAAAATTCCAATGCCAAGTACAAGCAGCCCCATGCTCAACATCGGGTGCCACACAAGTTTCAAGTGGGAGATAAAGTTTGGTTTCACTTGCAGAAATAACACCTTACAGGACCCCATTGGAAGCTTTGTCCACTCCATTATGGACCTTACACCATCACCAAGGTTGTGGGTGACAATGCTTTTGAGATCAACATTCCCCCCTTCCTTGGTTTGCACCCATTGTTTAATGTGGACCTCCTTTGACCATACTTTCTACCCTTATTGGACACCTCAGAGATAGTAGAACACTTGACACCGACAAAGCTCAACCTTGACTGCATGGAACAAGAATTCGCTGATCATATCATGAACACATATTTCAAGGGCACTCGCCAACATAAGCTTCATCTTTATCGCGTTGTCAAAGTGAGGAAGCTCCTGCACCAAGGCAAGTGGCTCACCAGGGGCAAAATTCAGCAGAAGTTTCCTCATCTGATGGGGGAACTCAATGAAATGGATAACATTTCTTTTTAAGGAGAGAGGATTGATCCAAGTGGATATTGGTGGCCACCCACCTCTTCCAACTGCCTTGCATACAAATTTCATCTTGGCAGTTTTTTTCTAGCGTTTCGAGTCATTTTGAGGCCCTAAACAACATTTTTTGGGCCCACCATAGTCACACCATAGATAGAGTCAAAGTGCGGTGGAATAATGTGTATTCCTCATATATACCTTTACAACAAGCTATCGTGCACCTAAAATGAAGATCGTATGCAAAAGTTACGACCCCGGGAAGTTGATGTACCAACTTACCCCAACGGGGCCCACATGAATTTTGGCGCTTCATCTCCTAGGGTTAGGTTTTTGGATGTCTATATTTTTTTCATTCATGTTTGATGTAAAAATTCCTTTGGATTCTCATTTTACTCATCTTGTGAATGAGCATACCTGTCACATATCTTCTCAAAGATAAGTTGTCACCATTCTAGAAAGCTTGTTTCAATCTACATTTTATAGTTTCAGCATATTTCTCATTTAATAGAAGTCAAGTTTTATTGTATCTATGTTATTATTCAGTGTAACTCTATGTTAATATTATATATTTGTGTTTTCATTTCGTTCCACTCATAAATCTGGATCAACTCATAGGGGGAATGTTGGAATGAGTAATTCCTACTTGTCTTATGTGTGATACTGGATCATACGAAAGGTTGTGGTTGTTATTATTATTGGTCATAGTGAAGTTGAGTTTGTCTCTATATGAATAGTTTTATTCTAAGTTTTAGGGGGTTGTTAGATTAGTTGGATATGAGAGACTCTCTCTAACTAGTTGGCTCCTATTTTGGTGTGTGGTTAATATTTTCTCACAAGAAGTTGTTAGCGTGCTAAGATAGTGTATATATATTAAAACAAAGTTTGATTTATTTATATCTATATTATTTCATTATTGAATAGAACACTCAACATAGTTTTTGGTTTTTGGTGTGTGTGTGTAGAAACAATGTCTAATCTCCCATTTCTCTACAAGGACTCTTATTCACATCACAAAGATATGAAAAATTATATCCAAGGGGGAATAATTGAGCAAAGGAAAGGACTAATTATTTGTGTTGTCCTTAAAACAATCTATTCTGCTCAAATTCCAAAAACAAGTAATAATTTCCATAGAAATGAGGTCTTGAACCCTCTATACGAACCCTAATATTCTTAAATGTAAAGGTAGTATGCATTAATCATTTTGAATGCATATTATTTTATGCAACTCCTTTGTCTTTAAACAATTGTATCATGTAGTGTATTTTTTATCCAAGAAAAAGCTTGTTGGATTCTCCCCTTTTATGGAATATTAGGATGGAGGGTGAATCAATTGCTAGTCACGATAGAGATTGGTAACCCTAGGGGATCCACTGTATTTACCTATTGGCAATATGCCTTGGGTGGATAGTTCAATTGATTGAGCAATTCCTTGGGACTAAAAAAATGTTTGAAACATCACATCCACCTTCTAGATCTTAAGTATGAACTTGGATGGAGAGGATAACAACTTCTCCTCTTAAATCCTCTTAGCCACTCAAGTTAAACCCAATTAACCCTACCATATAGTATAATTAACAACCATTACTTTAAGTGTATGAACTTTCTTATACTTTAATAAATGCTCCTATTTAAAAAAAAAATTTATTTAATNTATATATATATATATATATATATATATATATATATATATATATATATATATATAAAAGAAATATATGTGTCCTTTTGTGTAATGAAGGGAAAGTAAAAAATAGTTGGAAAACTAAATCTATAAGGTTA
The DNA here is from genome assembly GCA_009831015.1 of Picea engelmannii. Taxonomy (NCBI): domain Eukaryota; kingdom Viridiplantae; phylum Streptophyta; class Pinopsida; order Pinales; family Pinaceae; genus Picea; species Picea engelmannii. Next base: position 227,647 of record ML791163.1, read on the forward strand.
TTAATGGATATGAAAAAGAATTTTAAGCTAAAAACGTATAGCTATACATTAGTATTTTTTTTCACTTAAAAGAAAAATTTATATTCATATAGGAATGAGTATACATGTTGTGGTCCACGGAGGGACTAACCAAAAAAAAAACTATTAAACTTTTAAAAAGTTTATTTCCAGCTTTTCTTTCTTTTTTCTATTTCCAACCTCTCCATTACATATACCAAACTGTACATCTCATATAATACCGTCCATTCTTTCAAAAACAAAAAGAACAATATCATAGCCCATCAAAAATAAAAAGAAAGAAAGAAAAAAAGAAACTCTATCACTATAAAGTATTTTCTTCACATATATTTTTCTCAAAATATTTTTCACTATGAAGGTACCCGGATCCAATTCAAGCACATCCTTAGATAAACCAACAACTATCTCATTTAATTCCCCGTAGATGTGTGTATAGGATATCCATTCAAAGTCTTTCATGGTATTGTGAATATGATTTAAAATGGGTTGCAATATCACCACTTGAACACTGACTTTATTGTTTGTCTAATCTATGACAACCCAGGAATCACCAAAGACATGAATCTTTCTCAGATTGAGCATATTAGCATAGTATAACAGGGTCCAAATGGCATAGAGATATGCCTTCATATTAGTGCCACATCTTGGAGAGTACTGGATCTAAAAAAATGATCTTTAGAAATGTAAATGATGATCCTCACTCCACAAAGCGATGGGTGTCCCTAACACACCCCATAAAAATATCCCCATGAGATTCCTTCATTAGATATGGCATGATAGGGCATCTAACCTTTTTTCATTTCTTAGACTTTTGCGACTAGTGTCATGATAAGGTAGTTCTTTCAGATTCATCGCATCAGTTTGTAATTCCATGTTTCAAACCAAACAAGTGTGGTCCATCATCAAGAAGAGTATTAAGATATGAGGGAAAATTGAAAAATCATCAAGTATATAAATATGAAAAGTGTTTTAGTAACGAGCCGACTTATTAAAACAGTGTAATGGATACTAGAAGAAATGGGTCGCACAATCCAGCTTCCACCACTGCCATTAGTAATAATGGTACTGTGTGTTGTTTAAATTTGATTACGGACCCAAACAACCTTGGTATAAACATTGAGGGCATGGACATTTCAAATAATGGCATTGTAAGTAATGATGGAAACAACGAAAACAATAATGGTAACATAAGTGTCCCGGATAACAATGTAATGGATCCTACAGGAAATGGATTGCTCAATCCGGTTGTCACCACTGCCAGCAGTAATAATGGTATTGTGTGTTGTTTAAATTCGATTACGGACGCAAAAAACCATGATATAAACATTGAGGGAATGGACATTTCAAATAATGGCAGCGTTTGCAGCCACAGTGAAAATGACAGAAACAGCGATGGCAACGTTTGCAGCCACAGTGAAAATGACAAAAACAATGATGGCAACGTAAGCATCCCGAGTAACAGTGTAATGGATACTATAGGAAATGGATCGTATAATACAGTTTCCACCACTGAAATCAGTAATATTGGTACTATTTGTTGTTTAAATTCCAAGAACAACAGTAAGGAATATGTTGAAAACAATGAAGAAATTAGTTTAACCAATATTGAAACATTTTTCTCATCCAATAATTGCAGTGTTGATAACGATAATAATATACCCCATACACTAATCTCGCCTCCGGATTTTCCAATATTAATAGCAACTAGGTGAAACTATGGCACACAATAGCAATAGTAACCATCCTAGATCTATTGAACGCGAGAATTTAGTAGTCAACCTATCCAGCCAACCCATCGACAAATACACTACTAGGTTACTAGACAATGGTCCTAACTTTGCTATTGTTGTTATAACCCTAAATTGCACCATCCATGCTTACCTGGCATCAGGCCAACTCATACCCCTTCCTTGCCAAAGCCATGCTGAACAAACTCTTAAAAATCCTCTTAAATCAAGTAAAGCGCGCCCTAACTCACTACTGCACGCGTTGGAATGCTTGCAGGCCTACTACTGCACGCGTTGGAACGCTGGCTGGCCTACTACAGCCCACGTTTACCTAACAAAGCACAAAAACAGGAAAGTTTCCGACGGGACGAAAAGATTTGGGTCAGTTAACTGAAACTCCTAGCCATGCATGGCCGAGAGTTCCTCCAAAACCCTAGCTCCTTCTAGCCTATAAAAGAAGGGGTAGGGGTACTATTTGGAGGAGGAAAAATGATAGAAAAGAAACTCTGCCCAATTGCCGAATCCATTTTGTCCCAACCCTTTAGCCTTTCCTCAAGCCCAAGAAGAATTCAAGCAAAGAAGAGGAGGAGCCCAGGATCAGGATCGAGGAACGGTGGCCGGTCTCTATCATTATTGTAAGTTGATTCATCTTGAGATTAATAAAAGAATACTTTTCCCGTCCCAATGCACGAGTGATATATATTTTATTTGATTTATGCTTAATCTCTAACCCTTAGGTAGAAGAATAGCATGCATGCGTAGTGTTTTGTCTTGATTGCAGGATTGTCTTTGGAAGGAGTAGCGAGAGCAAGCGGATAAAGCGCAATGGAGGATCTACATCAAACATCGATAGAAAAAGGTTAGTAGGTATTTTCCATGCTTGTATGTGAAAAAGGGGTTTGAGTATTGGGGTGATAGGTTGAAAGTGTTTTATTTAAGGGTCATGATCTGCATGCAAGTTTAATCCCTAGCTTGTTAGTCCGTAGGGTATTATTTCCCAACAATAGAATTGGCGACTCCACTAGGGATATTACTCTTAGGGTTTCCATATTTAAGTGAGGTTTTTGGGTAGTTCAAAGAATTATATTTTCTGCTTCTTTGTTTGATTGTTTTCTGTTAGGTCAGAGCTAGAAGGGAACCTGGCTATCAATACCAGTTTTTCCTTGACTGATTGCTTGACATTTATTATCGGGACACACAGAGGTACACGCGGCCTGCAGAAGGCCTGAACGCGTGTAATCCGCGCCCTAACCTTCTACAACCCGCGTTTGAACGCTTGCTGCAGAGGTTTCAGTAGCGTGTAGGACTCAGAAAGCTTGAGAGGCAGTCTCCTCTTCCCTGTCAGAATTTCACATTCTCAGGGGGCTTTCTGGACCCTGTGTGGGTCTTGCTGGTTCACAGTCTTGTCTCAGTCTACTTTATTGTGTTTGTTATCTTTTGCATTTATTTTCCTTTTCTCTTGAAGAAGAAGCATCCGAGCCTTTAAGAGACCCTGGTTGTCAATACCAGAGGCCTTTTTCAGGTCTGGGCTGCCTGTGTTTTGTTTTGTATTAGCTTTTATACAGACCCGTGGCCTGTTCAAGTTTAGCCCGCGGGTACCCACGCGTTGTTATAGCTCAGCACGCGTTTGCACGCGTGCTGTTCCAGTGACAGTCGCGGGCTTGATTGGTTTCTTTTCAGCCTGGGTGGGGCAGTCATCCCCTCCTGTGGTGAGAAGTGTTCCTCTCGGGAGTTTGAGTCTGGGGCTGCACAGTCAGCAGGTTAGGGCCTCTTATCCTTAGCCTGTGTTTTTATTAGTTGATGTTTTGATAGAAAAGACAAAAGAAAAAAAAATGTTTTATGGTTTTTAGACAAGTGTTAGAATCGGTGCTTTCTTGATTGCCTTTGAGCGTATTTTCTCTAGTTCTTCGCGATCTGCGCTTTAAGCCAGAATTTTATTTTGCTTTCTTGGTTTTGTGCTTGTCGGCATTTTCCCTTGTTTGCTTTATTTTGCAATTAAATAAAAAAAAAATTATCTTTTTCATTTTCTTCTTGGTTTGAAGATTGTGTTGTTGCATCAGTAGCTAGGAAGAAGTCTTTTTCATAAGTTTTGCAGTGCATTTAGCGCATAAGTAGCTCGCAGATTGAGCAAAATTCCTTGATGTTTTTCTGCATGAAATCTTAGAAAATTAAAAAAGAAAAGAAGTCTTTCTTGTTGAAAAGTTGTTGGTTTTTGCATTTTTGTAAAAGTTTTTGTTTCCAAGCATTTCTTGTTCATTTTGCTTTGAGTCTTTACACACCATCAGTTTCACCTTCATACCTTGTGACGTAAAAAAATCCATTAAAAGCAACACTAATTAAAAACTATCAGACTTTTTGTTTGTAGGGTACATACACTAGCTCAGAACTAGGGCCTTGGAATAGGTTGGAGAGTAAATTCTCCAAGGCCACTCAAACCAAACATTGAAGTCTGTCATAGGGAGTGTAGAAGTCCAATTACGAAAAGTTATCCGGGACCCCCCTCTAACACAGGGGCTAAACATGAGGTCGCGTAAGGAAAGGTAGCGGAGATAACCCCTCCAAAGCTGGACCAAGCGTAGTGGAGAACACATATCGAGGATTTGTTGAGGGATTCCATCGTTTGCATTTGCCACGGAGCTTCATGGGTCTCGAATCCGTTCGAGGTCCTCAGTTTTCTTCCGGACCATTTGCTCTCGATACCCTTGACAGGTTTCGGGCTTGATACCCTGCTCATTGTTGTCTACCCGACTATCGACTGTACCATCCCGGTGACTGTTCACGTGCTGGCAAACTAGTTGCCAATCTTTTCTAGGGACATACACAGGTGACTGCGGGGGTATACCACGGTATCTAGGACAGACATCGGGCCACGCTTTGCAGAGTATACCCACAGGGTGCTTCCGTTTTCGAGTTGCACTTGCACCGGTAAGTTGCTCTAGTGTTGGTTGTTGTAATTGTTCTTCAAAATAGTTAGTGTTTGCTTGTCTTATCTCATAGGGGCTTCTTTTAGTGTGTGATATTGTTTGTTCATGTAGAATACCTTAGCATGTCATGAATCTTCTCACACAGTGGAGGATTCAGAGCTCTGCCGGTCACGAAGGCTTCTGGGCCTGCCGTCGGTTATACTGGAGCCACCCCCGCCACCATTAAGGCGAAAGTTAGACCAACAAGGGTATTTAGAAGCAACCATGTTACCCACCATTGATCCCGAACAACACCCGGAGGAATCGACCACCAATCTTGGATTGGTTGAAACCTCAACCACTGATACTTGGCCGCAAGTGATTGTGCCAATTCAATTTTACGAATGCCTGTCAGTGCCTCACACAGCTATGGCAACAAACGTTGTTACTTCCTCTGGGAATTCTTCCATTCCCATCACAGTTGCTACCACAGGAGAAGCTTCTCCTAACTTGCCTCTGTCAGCGGTCCGGGCCACCATGGTCTCGGCCGCAACTACGTCACACAGTGGACCGACCCCATCTATCGCATCGGCCACACCTCCCTTCACACCTAGTGTGACCGGCCCTTCGTTTTCATACGGTATGCCTAGTTCAGGTACAAGTCCTGCACTCACTCACTCCACTTTACAGACTTTGGGTCTGGGGGCAGGGAGCTCTAACGCTCCTCTGCAAGGTCAACTTGGGGGAATTCCTGTCCCTTTCAACGCTTTTCCTTACGCTGGAGGTCATATCTCTCCTTCGTCCTCTTCGCTCGGTGGTCTGCATCAGCAGTCTGCCGGGCAGCCTACACACACAAGTTTCTTTGGAGCCGGGAGTCAAGGAACACCTGCGCAAACTCAGCCGGTAGGTTCGTCACCATTTGTTTGGAACGAGACGTTTGGTAATAACACTTTCACATCTACTGCTTTCCCATCTGGGGGCACACCCATTTTTGGACAGTCTACTCCGGCATAGGGTATTATTCCTGCGCCGGGGGCACATATACAAGGACCTTGGAACTCAGGACAAGGATCTGTTCCTTCCTCTGGAATGTCGTTCTGGGGTAATTCCTTCCACAGTCAATGGAACCCCAGACAGACTTCTATGCCTCTCCCAGCAGGACCGGCATGGAGTAATCCTTCCCAAAGTCAGTCAAACACGATGAATGCCCAAAATCCTATGTCCTTTATGGGGAATCAGTCAATGATGTCTCCTCAGATGCAAAACTCTTACGCTGGTCAGGGCCATGGTTTCTACCAGAACCCGGGCCAGCCGCCAAACTTTTCCTGGCAACCTGGTGCCAGTCAAACTCCAGGACCCTTTTATCCAGGCTATCAGTAGCAACCAAAACTACCATTCCTCGCGACGTTACACTTGCCAAATTTAACACGGTTGTTAAATGATCCTATCTGTCACGATCCGCATTGGCCTCCTATGCCAATGAAGTTGCCTTCGGACATTCCAAAGTTCGAGGCCAAGCCTAACAAAGATCCAGGTGATCACGTGACTACTTTCCACCTTTGGTGTTCATCTAACTCACTGAAAGATGACTCCGTCCAGTTGCGATTGTTTCAACGCACTCTCATCGGGAGTGTCACGAAATGGTACATCAAGCTTGATCGCTCATGATACTCTTCTTTTGGCGAACTGATGATGGCCTTCCTTAACCATTTCCAGTTACCTGTGAGATACGACGTCGGCACAGAGTTGCTAGCCAATTTCGAGCAGACGATAGCAGACCATATCTCTGATCATATCCGAGAGTGGCGACGCCGAAAGAGTCTAATCAAGGTACCAATTCCACCAACATTCCTGCTTGAGTGGTTCCTTAAGTCTTTAGTACCGCAATTATCCAAAGACATCACAACTTCTGGGGTTTTCTCCGAAGAAGATGCCATCATGAGGGCTCAACAGTTTGAGCTTATCTATTCTCAGTCTGGTCTATTGTACAACATCCTACCAGATGCACCACGATCGATACTGGATAAAACCAGATAGAGAGCCAGACCACATGCCGACGGTATTGTTGGTTTGGCGCAAACTAAGCCCGTTGAGCAATTGACAAAACAATTGCAACAATTATCTATACAACACTCAGCGGCCAGACAGACTACTGCTTTGGCTGCTCCTCCTACTCAAACGTCGAAAGTACACTCCATACAGACGACGAACCCAAAGGCCACCCAGTAGCCTGAAGGGAAGAAAAAACAACGCAAGAAGGGTAAGGGGGATAAGAAACCCACTGATAATGCTGGCGAGGGCACCACGGAAAAGAGGAAGGCGAGGTATTCGTGCAACCTATGTGCGGAAGACCACCCGACCCATCTATGTCCTCGACTTGCGGAGGCCCAGAAGTTTGTCACACAGCAACAGCAGGCCGTGTTGACTAATCCCTTTCAGCATGGGCAAAATTTAACTCAAGCCTCTACAAGTGCCGAAGGGGGCAGCCAAGAAACCTGCCCTCCCCCAAACAATTCCTCTTCCGTGAACGTATATATGGTTAAAAGTGATGCTTTAATAATGACTAGAGCGCACGACTATAGTAAACCAAGCGTCTCTGAGAAGGGAAAAGAAGCTGAGATCCCATCTCTTCCTCTGCAAATTGAGAATACGTTGGGAGAAACGATGACACGCATTCTAAAAGGTTAGTTTAAGAAAGCTTCTCACAATCCAAATGTGAGGGTCACCCAGAACTACTCTGTGGTGGAAGATTTATCCCAAACCCCTTGTGCTATGTCCACTTTGGAGGTCCTCCAAAGTTGCCCTGCTCAGAGAAAATCCTTGTTGGCTGCTTTAGGCTCTACTGAAACTTGTAACCCGGGTACCATCATGTTAGATACGACTGACTTGAAACCTCGTTTGCCTTACCACATCGCATTTCAGATAGTAGTGGCTCACCCCACGAAAACTTTTACGCGGAATATATTCCGCACGATGGTCGATGAGGGCGCTTCGACTTGCGTTATGTCGTTAGCATGATGGAAAGCCATTGGTCAGCCTGAGTTGTCTCTATCACCTACTCTCCTCACTGCGTTCGATGGTCGTTCTTTCTGACCACATGGCATCATTCCTTCTTTTCCTGTGCAGTTAGGGGGGAAGACCGTGTGCGTCAAAGTAGAGGTAGTCGATGACCCCATCGACTACAATCTCTTGTTAGGTCATAGTTGGACTTATGCTATGCAAGCGATGTTCTCTACAGTTTTCCGAGTCTTATTGTTTCCACATGAAGGCCGGATAGTGACCATTGACCAGTTGTCCTTCTCTCGACCTGACCCAGCCTTGGGGGCATCCACAGTTCCTATGATTGATAATCCTCAAGCCAGTGTCGTTAACATAGGAGTTGGTTTGTGCCCATCTTTGATGGGTACTTTCGATTACCCACCTCCTCATGGCGATGTCAAGTTTATATCGACTCACCACAAGGCTGAGATTTTTCACGTTTTGTTGTTCCGCACGACTTACTTTCAGGATCCGTGGATTCTTCCTTCCCCATCAGCCATGATGGATGAGATAGGGCACGCTGGCATGTCCATGCCCTTGTCAGCCGCTGAAGTAGCGTGCTCTTTAGTCCAGCAAACTTCAGCGTCTCCTGATCCAACTCCCGCACAAGAGTTGGATCCACTTCTTGAGCCTATCTCGGCTCAGGGTTCTCTTGCTACCACTGATTTGTTAGACTTAGTATTGCCTTCTGATGAAGCTGTAATCAAAGCAATGACGAGTCTGGACAGACCTTGGGAATATCTTCATCACAGATCATATTTCCTCCCATAGTTAAGCCGAATCGAGGCCGAAGAATTCAATATCACCATGACGGGAGATCAGCCATGTCCCATTAACCTCTTAGCTACACAGGAAATTTATGCTGAGGGGAATATGGCGACTATCACTGCCACTATACCTATCAACATCTCCCGAAACCCTGGCGTCGTGGAGAACGTCTTCATCGGAGAGGATTGCTCCCCCGAAGAGGTTCAGATTTACACGGATCTTTTCAAATAATTTCACGACGTTTTTGCCTGGTCTTATGAGGAAATGCCAGGCATCGATCCGAAAATAGTTGAACATGAGATCACTACGTATCCTGATGCTAAGCCTGTTCGAAAAAAACTTCGTCCAGTTAATCCTAGGAAAGAAGCAGCCATCAAAGCTGAGGTTGAGAAATTGCTCAAGGCAGGGTTCATTTACCCGATTCATTTGACTCAGTGGGTGTCAAACCCCGTACCAGTCGATAAAAAACAAGGCACGATTCGTGTATGTACTGATTTCTGTGATTTGAATAAGGCATGTCCAAAAGATAATTATCCAACCCCATTCATCGATCAGATCATTGATGAGTGCACCGATTGTGAATCCTTTTCGTTCATGGATGGTTTTTCGGGATATAACCAAATCCAAATCAAACCTGAGGACCAACATAAAACGACATTCATTTTTTCGTGGGGTACATTCGCCTATCGTAAGATGCCTTTTGGTCTCAAGAATGATGTAGCCACTTTCCAGCGGGCCATGTCTTTTGCATTTCATGACCTCAAACATATAGTCGAGGCCTATCTAGATGATTTAGCATCACACTCTCGCAATCGAAAGGATCATCCTATGCACCTCCGACTAATCTTCGAACGCTGTCGCTACTTCAGGATTCACTTGAATCCCAACAAGTGCAGCTTTTGCGTTAAGTCAGGACATTTGTTAGGTTTCATTGTTTCAACAATAGGGATCATGGTAGATCCTCTTAAGGTGGAGGCAATATTCCAGTTTCCCCCCCCCCATGCACAATCTTACAACTGCAGAGTCTTCAAGGCAAGGCAAACTTCTTACGACGCTTCATCGCCAACTATTCTGAAATCACCAAGGGCTTTATGCATTTACTGAAGAAATATGTTCCCTTTTTTCTGGGACGAAGCCGCTCAACGCTCTTTCGATGCATTAAAACACGCTCTTACAACCGCACCTCTGCTACGGCCACCGAATTATAACAAGGATTTCCTATTATATTTGGCTACCGCAGAGTCAACCATAGGCATGGTTTTAGTTTAGGAAGATGATTCATTTTCTGAATACGTGATCTATTACCTGAGCCGAGGCCTCGTAGAAACGGAACTTAATTATACCCATCTAGAAAAACTTGCGTTGGCAGCAGTTCATGTTGTTCAACGGTTCCGTCACTATGTTTTGTTTCACAAGACCACCGTCGTTGCCATCGTGAATCCATTCCAGTACATGTTGACACGGTGAGTTATCGGCGGAAAAATCAGTAGATGGATGGTAATCCTCCAAGAATTTGACGTAGACTTCGTTTCAGCGAAGTCCAAAAAGTCATTGGTCTTCGCAGAACTTATCTCGGAGCTTCCGGTTGAGTCAGGTGATGTTGTGCCTGAGGAATCGCCTATCCGAGGGGATATGTTTTTGATTGAATCTTCAAACCCCTGGTATAGAGATATATTGATCTATCTCCAGACTTTGAAGTGCCACACCTCTGCTTCTCATAATGAGCATCGGCGGACACGCCATCAGGCTAAGAAATATCTCATACTCAATGATACGTTGTATCAGAGAGGTGTAGACTGCATCTTGCGCCGATGTCTCACTCATGAGGAAGCTGTCATAGTGCTCAACGATTGTCATACAGGAGCCTGTGGCGGTCACTTGTCCAGGTTGGCAACAGCCCAAAAGATTTTACGAGCGGGTTACTTCTGGCCCATGCTTATGAAAGATTGTATTGAATCGGTCAAGAAGTGCCATCCATGCCAAATGTTCTCACGGAAGATGAGGGCACATCCAGCTCCTATGTTTCCTGTCATCACAGTTGGTCCCTTCACCAAGTGGGGGATTTATTACACTACATGCAACCCCCCGTCAGCAAGGGGGCATCGCTATATCATCATAGCTGTCGATTACTTCACTAAGTGGGTCGAAGCTATGCCAACGTTTAAAGATGATGGAGAGACTGCAACTCTCTTCTTATTTAACCAGATTATAGCATGGTTCGGCGTCCCGGGAGAGATTGTCATTGACCATGGCAGTCACTTTCAGAAACAAACGATGTCTGAGTTAACATCAAAGCTTGGGTTACGGCAAGAACATTCCTCCCCTTACTATCCCCAAGCCAATGGGCAGGTGGAAGCTGTTAACAAAACTCTCAAGACAATGCTACAGTGAACTATCAACTCAGCCAAGTCAAATTGGCATTTGATGTTATACTCGGTGTTATGGGCTTACCGAACCTCAGTTAAGACTGCAACCAATTTCTCACCTTTCCAACTCGTTTACAGGCTGGAGGCAGTCTTTTCCATCGAATGTCAAATTCCATCTCTGAAATTGGCAGTACAGTTATTTCCAGACACTTCTCCGCTTGAAGAACGGTTATTACACCTTGAGCAGCTTGATGAACAGTGTCGCTATGCGGCCCTTGCCAACGAGGCTCATAAACATAAGGTTAAGTGTCAGTATGATAGGTCCGTTCGTCCTCAGTTTTTCTCTGAGGGCAACCTTGTCCTGGTTTACGACCAAGATAAGGACCCCCCTAGGGGCAAGAAAGTTTAAACCCATGTGGTTCGGACCCTTCATCATTAAGGAGGTTTTAAAAAAGGGTGTTTATCGTCTGGTCGATTTTGAAGGGAATGCTTTGGCGGAGCCTAGAAATGGGCTCTACCTCAAGAAGTATTACTCGTAGCACGGTCACTGTGGGTAACTTTTTGTAACATATGTATAGTCTTTTCACTATTACTTTTTTTACTTTTCTTTTGGAAAAAGGTGTTATGGACGTGCCATTGATGTTATCTTTCGTCAATATGGAAGATGTCAAGTGAGTCCGAGGTGTTCATTGGGTATGTGGACGGTGCTAGTAGACACACGAGGAGGCTTGCCTCCGCAGCTTGGGTAATCTTTACACCACAGGGTCAGTTGTTATCTTCCGGAGGGATATGCTTAGGTGACACCACAGGGTCAGTTGTTATCTTCCGGAGGGATATGCTTAGGTGACACCAAAAATAATGTTGCTGAGTATAGTGCAGTTATTGAGTTGCTTCGTGACGCTTTGTCATTGGGTATCTCTCGTCTCCGGGTCTATCTAGACGCTCAACTGGTTGTGTCACAGCTAAACAGAATATATCGAGTTCACGACCCGACTTTACACCGACGATTCCTTAGGGTACGTCTCTTGGAACACAACTTTGATTATATTACATATTTTCATGTTCCTAGGAGTCTAAATCAAATCACAGATGCTCTAGCTAATCACATTTTAGATTGGCATCTTGCTCACACATAAAAAGATCATGATCATACACATGTAAATACATATTTGTACACATAATCCATAAGACACAAAAAAGAAATAAAAAACCATATATAAACATGTTAAAATCCTCAGCGTACATAGATGGGCGCAAGCGCCTCAAAAAGTGGGAACCATAACGAGTCACTGGGGCTTATGCCCTCAAAAAATAGATACATATCAGTGCTCGTGGCACATAAAAGTCTACAAGTATGTTCAGGGCCTATGGGCCCTGTTATACTCAAATACAGCCTGACCCAAATGCCTAAACAATCGGACCCATGTCCCAGGTACCCTACAATATGAGTCTGCAAGGAGGGCGGCAAGTCCTCTATCTCTACCATGGGAACGGTGCGAGTGAGCGTAGTGAAGTTACGCTCAATCCGCCTAAGAACCCTCTTGACCTCCCCTGCTGGGAGGTTCCCTGCCACTGCTGCTCCCCCGACGACGGCAGCTGCGGCCTCTGGCCGTGGGCGACGCCTGTTCCAAGCATAATCGACAGGTCGCACAGGTCCCACATCTGCACGCAATACAATGTTCACCCATCAAAAACTCTGTTATACAAAAACATGATATATATATCAAAAAGACATAAAAATTACATATGCAAACAAAAAAACTAGATAGGTGGACACTTACCCATCTCCCCTCGCTCCTCACCAGGAGGCACTGGTATCGCTGGATCTCTGGAAAAATCGATCCCTACATAGGGGTAGTCCTCAATCGCTGGGATCTCCCGTGACAGCCAGGCAAAAAATTCGTCATTGAAGGCCTCTGTTTTCCTACCACCACCCTGTTGTGGCAGCAACGCTGCCCATCTGCACACTGCGAGGAAAGTAGCTAGATGTCCTCGTACTGTCAACCGAGGACTGAAACATGGAACTCTCTCAAAGAAGAACGAACACAGGATGGTCCCAAACCCGAAGTTCCTATGTGTCTGTTGTCTGCAAGCTGTCAACTGACTTGTCATGCTTGCGAGTAGTGTAGTACTCCAGTAAAAAATGTGTGCATTCATGCACTGAATTGCATAGTTCATCTATGCGCGCGAAGCCTGATGCACGGCTGCGGAGCCGGTAATCCGCCCAATGAGCGATAAAATGGTCTGGAGGGCGAGGCTGGTAATCCTACTCACGGGAACCGAGGAAGATCTCTGATCGGTCCCAGCCTCACAGTACTCCTCTATCAATTCCGAGACTTTGCTCGGCCCCGCAGGAAAAGTATGAAAGTTGACGGGTTCCCCTCTCCTCGAGAGGCCCGTCAAAAAGTAGATATCATCGGTGGTGGGCACCAAGGATTGCCCCTCAGAAGTCCAAGAAGAAGTCTGTTTCGTCCACTGTAACTCCCGGAATCACGATCTTTGGAAAAGGGGGTCTTTTGGCTCCAGAGTCAATTTCCAAATCAACAATGGTGATAATGAGCTGCCAGCTTCTATTTATAGACTTTTTGGCCTTTTTTTGTCACTTTTTTGGGCCCCTTTATCAGTTTCTTTATACCAAAAATCATTTTGAGTGGTTCAGGAGTTATATGGCAGGGATTTGATCAGGTATTGGGACATTTTTCATTGAGTTTCAAAAAATAAAAATAAAATATATATTGACAGTCCATAA
>ML791163.1:312592-331669 GCA_009831015.1 Picea engelmannii
ATTAGTTAATTTAATTAAAAGACTCAATTAACTTTAGTTAGGTGGAAGAGTAAAAATTATAATAAGGGTCATAAATAAATAATAAGTAATAGGTGGGACCCCCTGTGACTCCCTGTAGTTCATAACAATTATAAAAATCATAACATAACCATTAGTTAAGCAAAACACACCTCCTTGTGCGTCCCATTAACATATTCACTTTTGGCAATTTAATCTCATGAAATTTGAAATTATTTACAAAATAATGCTCATATATCTAAAATAAACATGTTGTCCAAAGATCCCTGAAGTCAACTGTCATAAAACAATAGATATATTAGAAAACTCAAAAACCATATTTCCTAGTATCTGATGCAACCCTTCATTGATTGTTGTTGTCACCTCTTGATTTTCCTGAATTTTCCTTTGACTATGCAGAGACTTTAGGCCTAATTTCACTAAACACGTGGGAAAAATCGGAGGGTGAGGAGGGGGCAACAATGTATTTTCCTTTATCAAGAGCATGGTGGGCCTTAGTTTTCAATCTCTTGCTGGCATGGGAGGATTGTACTTGCGAGTGATCAAGGGAAACTTTGGAAATGGGGTTAACCGATGGAGGAGGAGGAAAAGACAAGTTGGGCCAGCCACGATGTTGGAAGACTATCCGGTGGAAAATCTCCTACCATCCATCATTTTTAGGGACCTCGGGTTGTAATAAGACATGAGGAGCAACAGGGATATCGGGTTCTTGTAGGGCTTGGAAAGGAGGCCTTTTAGGCCTAGGTTGGACTATTCCATGCCCAATCCAATTGAATAATCCATAATGAAACAATTGGCCAAGCTCTTGGGAATCAACGTCAAAATGTATGGAGAACCTAGGCCTTCTTGGGCCTCGGTTCCAATTACCTCTACCTTTGTTTCCTTGATCATGGCTACCTCGACTGAAAAAAATCATCCTGCATGCTTGATAGATTAACAAATAGTCTTTTAAATAACCATACATGACAACTCTTAAAAATATGAAATAGATTTGGCTCAACAATGTATCAGACTCATGCAATCCAATGCATACAAATTGTTTTATTGTTTATCAATGAGGATGGGGTGAAAAGGGATCTGGGAGATGCGAGGGGTTTGTATTGAGTGAAACATGATATCATGAGGGGAAAAGAACATGGTTATTTCTCAATGAAAACAATAATAAACTGTAAGGAAAACCAGTAAAACCTCACTTGAATACACACAAGACATTGCCACTTTCATCTACTTTAACAAAAAAAAAATATTGACTGTAATCAATCTCTGAACAGGGAGTGAAAAAATGAATATATGAGGTGACAGTGTTTGGAATTAGCAGAAAGTGAAATAATAGAGGGGAAGAAGAATGATTACTTTTCATGCAATTAATTAAGTGATCCATAAAATATTAAGAGAAAGGACATGCATCAACCATCAATCACTTGAACAAATAATAATTGATGTGCATTTAACTAGCTCATTGTTCATAATCAAAGATCCAACACAGTTCCATCATAAGACAGTAGGCATCCCACACAATCTATAAAAAGGATTTTGTTCCCTTATTTGCATCTTATAACAATTTCCAACAGTAACCATCCCACTCTATTAACCATCAAAATCAAACACTGCCCATGCATTTCAATCCACAATAATACTCAAAAGTCATGTTTTCAATTAAAAATGAAGTCACTATTACTCCAGTCGGGCCCATTATTTAAATGCAATGATCTTCGTTAAACATATGTAGGCAGTAACCAAAATAATCAAGAACAAATTGCAACACCCGAATTGACAATTAAACATACAACCCACGGTCACCATCTAGACACAAGATATGCACAGGGTAATTCTATCATGCGAGTGTAACTCCATCATCGTGCAAGCCCTATCTAATGTGAATGTAAAAAGTTGGGCCATCCATCCAACACCACTATGATCAACAACATGCCTTCTTTAACAAGCGATCTATTGCAATAAATAATCATGCTTAAAACTTTGTGGGTATTCTTGATTATGAAAACCAAGTTATCCATACTACAAACGGTGTGTAACCACCAAAACACCACGATGCAACATTTCCACTTAACACAACAAATACATAGTCACAAAAATAACTCAACCCATTGTGTTGACCCATCGATTTAATATAATATGGCTTTGATTTAGTCACACCATGATCGATTATGTTGTGAAAACTAAGTTTTATACAATCAAACAAGCATAAAGATGTAGTGGATATATTCTCTACAGTCATCCAGTTCAATATTCATTCAGCCCCAAAGAAAACCATGGTTACCATGCTGATTATTTCATTTTGTAAAAACACCATATACACAACGCGACATGCATTAGAAACACCAAGCATTTGTAACCAATGCTAGCTATCATCCAAATAATCATTAGTGAAAATACCAGTGACTGTGTATAAACCAAACAATTCTCCATTGTTGTCAAAAATCAATCAACCTAACAAGTTGTGGAAACATCGGATACCCACACATCAAATCGAATTGGGGCAGGGCCTTCTCCATTAAAAATACTAAGTTATTAACATAAGGAGAGTTGATGTGTACTTTGAAAGTGAAATTGTCAATATAGGGTTTATAATTGTTATCACAAAGGCAGAAACCAAATTCCAACCAACACAACTTCCATATGACCAACTGGGCAAGTCCATATTCAAAGTAATCGACCATACATTCAATCCACAATAACCCATAGCAACTTGAAAGGCATGAAATTCTTCTCTATAAAACTCTAGACTGGAGGTTAAAGGTCTACTATGTAGCCAACACCAAGGGAATGGAGCCAACTCCTCGTAATGGTGGAACCTTCGAGGCCAAGGGTGTGCACATAGAGAGAGCCATGATTCATTCGTGGACAGGTAACAATCCATGGTAGGTGGCCATAACAAAAAGGTGAGGCTCCCATTCTCCCTTGAAATTTTATTTAATGAATACAAGGTATAAACCTCATGTTCTTCATTCAAACTACCACAATACTAAGGTGAAGACAATACCATGTTAATAACAAAACACTCACATCATGACCCTTAGTGGTGGAAAACAGCCAATACCCAAGTGAACGAAACACAGTGCTGCAAGAAACATTCAACTACTGACCCCATAAAAGCCAAAGACTAGGATTAGTGACAAATGCATGTAAATATCCATCCACCCAAGACTAAACAAAAACCCTCCAACTAAACCAACAACGATAGTAGGGAGCTATCACCCAGCAAGACCAATAACTTTTACGAACTCAAAATTATTGCAGGAAGAACCATCCACTCTTCATTCCAAGAACCCAAATTTCACACAGTTGCAATACTCAGGAAAACAAAAACCAATACACCTCATCTTGTAATAATTTCATAACTAGAGAAGAGTCATGAATGGCCAAAAGAATAAATACATGTAATCGAATTCATTAAAATGAGAGTTGGCTGAGCGGTTCCTCCCTCCCAAAATTTTGGAGCATAACCACAGCAGCAAGATCGAACAATAGCCCGACTAGGGTGGCAGATAACAGGAGGAGTAAAGGTGATGTGCAATAAATGCATGTTTCCTCCACCCACAATGCATTAATTCATCAGTACATGCCAACAATTTCTTGATTAACCAACAATCAACCGATGTATCGAAACCATCACCATATTAAAAACCAATAGTGTGAATTATGCCATAACATAATTCAAGTCCCATATAATTCAACCATTCACATAACCAATAGCACTATTTACTTTCCAAATGCACCATCAACATTTCATACCATATGCATATTAACCATATAACCCAATCAAAATTTCATATCCATTTACTTGCTAGGTAGGGCTTAACAATAATCGTTAAGTCTTCTCATGCATGTAGTATAGTTTAGGAGAGATTTAAATTCTTCCTCTTTGCAATTTTTTCTCATTTCCTTCCCATTGTTCTATAACATCCCGCTCTGGCACACTGAGAAAACTTATTCTTTGAGAACACTTGCTCGCAAATGATCCAGACTATTATGATATTAAAACATTTGTCCTTGATTATGATGCATTATGGTAGATGACATGATGTTTTACTTCTTTGACATAGACAGGTGTTATTGACTCGGTTTTACTGAGTGTGTAGGGTTTTGGACCTTGAGGATTCAGAGGCATCGATGGAACCCCTTGGACTCTGGATCGAGTCAGGGAGTGTGCTTGGGGTTTGATTGTTTACTGTGATTTTAGTACATTGGATTAGATGATATGATGTGGACATGTTCTGACACAATTGTTGATGATGTAGGCTGACGATATCTTGTTGACCAGAATCACATATGGATTAAAGGGGCCACACACACGACTACTAGAGAGGTTGAGGGAGAGGTGTGGACAACAGCCCTGCCGCAACCTACTAGCACTCCCATCATGGCTCGAACTATAGGTTAATGATTACCTATTTTGAGAGGACCCATGATTCCATGAGGGAAGACTGCGACAGTCACTCATGATGATTCTAAGGGGCACACAATAAGGCGAGGGCCTTATTCCTTAGAATCCCTTAGTCTCCCACAAGTTCACATGGCGGAGTGTTGACTCCAGGGGTTATTGATGTCTACCAATTAGTCAAGAGGCAAGTGGAACCCTTGGAGCACGTGGTGCATCCTGAAGGGCATGTCACGCAAAAGAAACAAAAGAGGCAAGTGGCACCCTTGAAGCTCGTGGTGCATCCTGAAGGGCACTTCGCGCAAAAGAAACAAACGAGGCGAGTGACACCCTTGGAGCATGTGGTGCGTCCTGAAGGGCACGTCACGTTCATGATGATGAAGGAACAAACCTATATGTCCCTAAGACATTTAACACATTAAGAAATTCTTAAACAACTTCCCTAATGAAATGTCGCCCAGTTCAGAATCTAAGTTCTAAGTCTAAAACTTCTATAGGGGTAAAATTTTGTCTAACCTTAAGAAAAATACCCTATAAAAAATAAAAATAAGAATTAAACTAAAAACCACTTAAGTAATAGTTTTAGTCTTCATAAAAATTTTGGGGTAAAATAAAGAGAGTAATAATTTAATTAAAATCAGTGGTTTTAAATTGTAAAGAAGAATCTAATTTTTTTTAACTTGTGAAAGTGTAAAAGATATTTAATTAATAATAAAAGGAAAAGATTAAATGGCGCAACTGTCATTTTGTCTCTAATAAAAAGGGGAAAGAAGGGAATAATAAAAAATTAGGAAACTAAGGAATGGAGGAAACATAATAAGGGAAAGAGGGGAACTTATGGTAATAAGTGAGGCCAACACAGTAAAGAATCTGCAATTAAGAACCTTCTAAATTGAACTAAATTAGCAACTTCATTTTAGGGAAAGTATTTAAACCTGTAAGGGAATCTAGGAACACCTAGGAGTAAATTTAGGAGAAACTCTAGGTGGGTGAGGGAAATGAGACAATTATTAATTTAAAGAAAATAATTATTGGAGGAAAGTGGGCGATGGATGCCACTTGTACGAAGGAGAATTTTTGGAACTTTTTATTTAAAAATTAAAATTTAATGAGATTAGGGAAAGAATGGAAGTGCTAAAATGATATAAAAGAAAGAGAGGAGAAGGAAGTAGGGGATCGGCTGTTAGTGTAACATTACGCTACCAGATTAGTGAGTTGACTGATTTACTTGTGAGGAGTTGGGATTTCCCAGCTCAGATAAGACTGGTAGTTCAGCCTTGCGAGGCGAGCTGGGAGCTAGACGTACCATCTGGATAGTGTGTGGCCCCTTTGTGGCTCGGGGGGCTAAGGGGGAAGCAGAGTACCCCTAGAGATTGGCTGGGAGGTATCGGTGAGGTCTCGACGGTCATCGAGCGGGAGCAGCACAAAGCGCACAGACGTCATCAAAGTGGGATATCAGGCAACGGTACACCCTTCTATTTTGTAGAGTAGAATGCATATTGTTTGTAAACAGATTAAATGTTAGCTGATAGAGGACCCCTCCTTCTTAGCCTAGTTGTTTGTTGAATTGAATGGTTTTCTTTATTTATATACTTCAGCGATTTCAATATGTGATAACCGTAAATTTTTACCCTGCATTGTTAATGATGGAGAATATAATTCTATGTCTTCATTACTTAAATGGCTAAATCAACTGAGTAAATATCATCTAAACTGGCAAATTCGTTTCTGTATGTTCATCACCTAAAGGCAGTGACATTCCATCATGTAAAGAATGGAGGATAGAACTCACGTTAAGGAATAACCATAAATATATGTTTACGCCCTCTTTACAATGATGAGATCACATGGCATAATCGATTGTAGCTCAACATATCAATGGATCGCTAAAACCCTAGTGGCAGGTTCTTAACTTTGGTTAGTATTTTTTTTATAAGAAAAAAACAAAAACAAAAAAACAATACAAACCTAAACATTAACCACGAGACAGACTAACACAAGTCCAGTGCGGTGATAGTGATGACCTCTATAGTGTTCCAAGAGGAATTAGGAACCAGAGAACTTCCTAGGAAGTTGAACCAAGGGCGGCGGGAGGAAATGGTAGAAATTATAACACCGATCGATTATGATGTCAAGACATAGTATGCCCGTTTGCGACTCCAAACTTTTTAAAAATATATACTCATCCTTGTTAGTCATCACTTAATGGTGAGCTTAATTGTGTAACTAGCATATTATTGGTGACTTTGATCTGTCTTTTCATCATTGTTATTGGTCATTAAACTCTGCGTTTTTGCGGCCTCCTTTAAAACCTAACGCATGCCTCCATAAAGTATTGGATATTCTGTAAATTATCGTACTGTTCAGGGGTAAAGAAGGTTTATGCAACATCAATTTGTAGAGATTTCACTTACTGATGTACCTTTCATATTTATACAAAACCAACTTTCGCTTGATTATGATTAGGTTAACCTACTAAGTGCCCCTTTTTTTTTATCTAAATTTTTTAGACATGAACTTTCCAGAACGCGTGGCCAGGTGTTGATTTAGATTGTCTGTACCGTTAAATTCTCACAGCGTTTACTCAGCGATTCCCTCAGGAACTCTCCATAATTGCCCCTTTTTCTATTGGTAGGAAGCCTATCGGGCTGGTATGCCCACGCTTCCTTCCTTGATTGTCGATTGTGTGCCTAAATGCCACCAAGTGCTTGATTTCTGACAACACCTCCTAACTAGGAAAAGACCTTTAGCAATATTCTTAAATACTACAACTAATTTTCCATTATAAAATGCAATAACTTTATTCTTGGATCATATTTTTCCAAAATACAATTACCTTGCATGTATTACTAAGAACTGTATTCAAGATTCTAGCCGAAATTTTTGTTTTAATCATCGATCGACAGTTGATGTATTTACTAATTTAAATATTGCCAGTACAATTTCCAACCTGCCATATCATCTTTTGTAGGGTGGTAGCTAGTTACCCACGGACCTTCCATTTCCTTGTCCCTTAAATGTTTAGCTAAAAAAATCTTTAAGTTTAATTAGATAGAAATTTTTATAATAAATATAAAAAAATATATTTATAGTTAATGTGTGTAACAATTATTATTTCGTTTAAAAGGTTCAGTTGTAGTTAAACCATAGTTGTGTTTATAATTTCTATTGTCTGCAATTTGATTAATTGTATTTAATTTAAAATAAGAATTATTGTTTTACAAATTGAATAATTTCATGGTTGTAAAATTGATTACTTTTATATAATGTAATAAAATATTTATTGTTCTTGATGAATTTTGTGAACCATTGAAATATAGAGCATTGTATTGAAATTGGAATACTTAGGATAATTGTAAGGCCAAAATCCTAGTAATACTACTATAAATATAAAACATGTAATTTCAATCAAAAGACCTTTGACTCTTCTTGATTTGGTTTTTGTAGTGTAAATTACTATACATTTCAAAGATATATGTATAGGATTTGTGAATGTAATGGAATCCTCAATGTTTGATCTATTTATTTAATAGATAGTGCAAATTCATCATAATGGTATTAAGTCAAAAAACCATATAGTTATTTTTATTATTATAGTGTATTTCACTTAGTTTAAATCAAATTGCAAATTGTTACTCGCATGCCTTTAAGAGAGGCGTAAGAACGAGTGAATGGTATGGTTATAATAGAATGTATGAACCCTGAAATTGTAGAGGGGTGAGATAGATGTAATTGATTTCCTTGCCCATGATTTAGTCAATACTTATTGTGCATCATGGTATATAGCTACAGTTGAATTAATGAATGATTAATTTCGCACCTTTAGTAAATTTGATGACTACCTTTCTTCTTGAATTTAAATCAAGTTGATTTCTTTGTGCACGCACTTATGTCGTTCCATTGGGATTTAGTAACCAATTTCTCTTTCACCGTAGAAATTCATGTGATGCGTGTTGATTCATAGAACTTTATCATGCAGTGATCGTCTTGTTGTTTGTCGATTTAGGATATTTAGTTTTGGCGTGGATTGAGTCCGGCGGGATGCAGACACCTCCATGTTCCTCAAAACAGTCGCCAGCCCTGAGGCCTTAAATGGTTAAAATCGATGGGAACCTAGGATTGAGCGTTGCTTATGTGTCTTGGAGGTCCTAACCATTGCAGGGTAGGACGGGCGGGTAGTCAGTCGTATTATTTGTCAGTTGATTGTTGTTCATTATTTGCAGAGGTTTATGTGCATTTTAGGTCTTCATGTTGTCGTCACATTGCATGCGTCATGTTCATCATCGTATGGCGATGTAGAGTTGAATGTATTTATTATCCTTGTACACATGCGCACACACACACAAAAGTTTTTTTAATAAAGAATAAATAAATAAAAATTGCACTTGTTATAAGAGGTTTGTGGTCGTAGCGAGGAGGATCGTTACATATGGTATCAGAGCATGTTCAACCCATGACTTGGGATCACTACGACTTTCGTTGACATGATTTAATTATACTGTTCCTGATCGAGTTGATTGTGTGCATGTAGGTATTCATGGTTAGAGGATGCAACAGAGGCAAACGAAGGGGTGCTAGGGGAGGGGTCGTGACGCCTCCAGTAGCATCCACACCTAAGGGGTCTAACCCCCAGGGAGACGAGTAGGTTCTCGGACAGGAGCAGATAGAAGTTGGAGATCTTGTCGGGATGATGAGATCTTTTCAGTGCATGTCTGAGGCATTGATCAGTCGTTTGGAGAGATATGAGGCCAGGGCGCCAGGACCCGCTAAGGTTCCACCATGCACATCGATCATTACTGGTAGCATTCATCGTGAACTCGAGAAATTAAAATTTCTTGAGTTGTTTGGTGCCCCGAATGGTGCAACCATGGAGGCATGGTTGGAGAACATGGCGATGTGCTTCACACTTCATGATTATACCTCCAACATGAAGTTCTGCATGGTGGTATTTCAACTGAAGGGGAGCACCCTTCTGTGGCAGAAGACACTCCTACCATAGTTGAACATGGCCATGGAATACGTGTCATGGGAACTGTTCAAGGAATGGTTCCGAGAGAGGTACCTTTCAGAGGAATTCATTGAGCGTCAGCTCAATGAGTTCAACAAATTACGACAGGGAGGTCGTATGGTGCCGGAGTACGAGGCACATTTTATGGAGCTGCTTCAGTATGCTTTTCACCTTAACATAGAGAAAATTAAGGTTAACCAGTTCGTGCTTGACCTTAATGGAAGCCTGTATGCAAAGGTTAGGATTTTGATGCCTCAAACCTTTCACGATGCCATCCAGAAGGCCCTCATAGCAGAGGAGGAGCTTATCAGTAGGGGTCAGACTAGGACTCTAGAGAGACTAGCAAGGCAGGGTTCATTTGGAACACAACAGCACCAAACACCAGCGAGACTTACACCAGGATATCATGGCTTCTCGAGGGGATCCACTTTCACTACACCTCGACGACCATCGCCTTAGAAATGGACACCTTATCGGGGACCACCTCATCAGCAACAGTGTCACCCGCAGCAGCAACAGTTTAGGCCTATTCAGTAGAACAGACCAGGGTTCCAGGTCGGTGGGCTATCATATTCTACTTTGGGTACCAGGACTACTGGGCTGAAGAAGGGGTGTTGGACATGTGGGGAGCCACACTACTAGCACGATTTTCCTGTGGAGAGGACCAAAGCATCAAGATCAGCAGGACCCACTACCGTGGGAGATATGGGCAAGGCCCATCATATTCATGTAGCGGTTAATAACCGCCAGGCAGAGCACCAGTCGACTATGCTCAAGATGATAGGTACTGTCGTTGACCAAACCCTTAGTATTTTTATAGACCTTGGTGCTACCGAGAGTTTCATTTCTAGTGCAATGCTAAAAAGGATTCAGGTAAAGGCCTTCGAAAAGGACGAGTTTAGCTTCATAGAGATGGCTTTGGGAGCCAAACAGAAGGTTGGAGGAAAGGCTACGGGTTGTGTCCTTAACCTAGGAGATTTTGTCACGAGGGCCAAATTGTATGTCACGATATTAGGATCTTATGATGTCGTGATTGGTATGGATTGGTTGGAATCACATGAGGTGATACTCAACTGTAAGATGAAATGGTTGATCTTGGTTGATGATGAAGGATAGAGACTTGTGATTGTAGGATGAAACCATGGATTTTCCTTGAGGTTCGTCTCTTCCTTACAGTTACGGAAGAGTATGTGCAAGGGGTGCAAGCTTTATGCGATCCTTGTGCTAAATGAGAAGGGAGTAGTGGAAGGTCTAGAACACCTTCTGGTGGTGAAGGAGTTTGTGGACATATTTCTCGAGCAGTTACCTGGGATGCCACTGGAAAGGGAATTGGAGTTTACCATAGACCTGAAATCGGGGACCAAACCCATAGCAAGAACACCTTATCAAATGTCGACCCCAGAGTTACAAGAGTTGAAAATGAAAATGAAGGAATTGCTGGACCTAGACTGATATGTCCTAGTGTGTCATCGTGGGGTGCACCAGTTATTTTCATACAAAATAAGGACAGATCGTTGAGGATTTGCATTGACTACCGTCAACTGAACAAGGCCACGATCAAGAATCAGTATCCCTTGCCGAGAATTGATTATCTATTTGATCAAATGAAGGGTGCGACGGTGTTCTCCAAGATCGATTTTTGATCACGGTATCACCAGTTGCGGATCAAGGAGGATGACGTCCCTAAGACCGCATTTAAGATGAGGTTTGGACATTATGAGTTTACTGTTTTACCATTTGGACTGACAAAGGCCCCAGGAGTATTTATGAGTTTGATGAACGGGGTGTTCCGTGAGTACTTGGACAAGTTCATCCAAGTGTTCATTAATGATATTTTGATATACTCTCTGACTACGGAGGAGCATGATGAGCACTTGCGCTTAGTACTATAGTGTCTAAGAGAGCACAAATTGTATGGGAAGTTGTCCAAATCCTCTTTTTATCAATCGAGGATTCACTACTTAGGGCATGTCATCTCTAGCGAAGGTATCATCATGGATCCAGCCAAGGTCAAGGCTATTATGGAATGGCCTACACCAACAAATGTCACAGAAGTGCGTAGCTTTATGGGTTTAGCAGGATACTATTGACGGTTTGTCGAGGGATTTTTGAAGATAGCAAATCCGATCAAGGAATTGCAGAAGAAAAACAAGAAGTTTTTTTGGACCGAGAAATGCGCGGAATAATTTCCGAGGCTTAAGGAGTTGTTTACAACAACGCCAATACTAAAGGTCCCTGAAATGGATGTGGAGTTCTTGGTATGCACTGACGCATCCAAGGAAGGTTTAGGCAGAGTCTTGATGCAAGATGGCCAAGTGATTGCTTACATTTTGAGGAAATTGAGAAGGCATGAGGAGAATTACACGACGCATGATTTGAAGTTATTAGCCATCGTATATGCCTTGAAGGTTTGGAGACACTACCTTGTTGGACAAAAATTTGAACTAAAGATTGGTCATTGTGGACTACAACACATTTTTACGCAAAGAGACCTGAACAAATCGGTAGGTGCAGACACTAACAGATCTCCCTAGATCCACGTAGATCAAGAACAAAACACACCAGAACATGATGCTTTCCTTAAGTTTTAAATATTGAATTTATTAACTAAAGAGGGATAGGTGACATACCGTTTAAATGTCACTTCCTCTCACCATCGCCATCCTATCTCTATTCAAACGCTCATACAATGATGATCCTGCAAAACAATGCAACCAACCAAATTGATAGAAATAGCATAAACTCAATATAAACCTATGTATGTGATGAAGGAATCATACAATAAAACACAACAATCTTTATAGGAAAGAATCATATTACTGTATCATATTAAATGTGAAAGAGAGATTACAACCATGGCCTTGATGTCGTAAGGTCCCTTCCAACTGTCCTTCGTTCCCCACACACTTTCACTCCAAGAATTCTGAGAGCACAGATCTGATAATATTCACAATCTATCTTGACAAAATGGCTCATCTAGCCAAGCTAAAAATCTCCAAAACTCAATCCAATCCAAGCTAATCCCAAAAGATCCAAAGCTAACCAAAGCTAACTTTCTCCATGAGAACTCCTCTACTTTTATAAGTTGAAGAGGATAAGGTGAGGAGGTTAGGATGATCCCACTAAATCATGAAATCAAGTAAGATCCAAACCATTCGGATGCCACCTCACCATAGAAGTTTCTCCTTCTAGAAGATTCGAGAAAACTCTTGTTTTTCCCACGTGTAGGCATTCTCGCACCCTGCCTATAGAGCAACCTACGAACATATTGCATCCTGGGTATGGTGCAACCTACGAGAATCAGGTATTCTCACACCTTGCATATATAGAAACCTGCGAACTTCCTTTTTCCAAGGATTTTACAAAGGAAAATGCAACTTCTTTTCTCAGGAAAAATTCTTCTCTCTTCTCTCTTCAAGAACTCAGGCCACTGACCCCTCTGAATGCAACAGATAGTTTTACATCATTAACAGTCATAGGGATGATGAAAATAATGTTTAACAAAGAGCCCCCCAAATTATGAAGTTAGAACAAAGTGATAGTTGAAATACTTTGTCGAGTCTGTGTAGGGAACAAGGAACAGTTGGTCAGAAACCTGCCAACAAATAAGGAAATACAGTACAATAATATATCATCACTGAGGTAGGCATTCCCATACTCAGAATACAAATGACTTAAGATCCATGTGAAGATCCATTTCAAGTAAGATAGGTCATGGCCACCAAACATACACTGTGGATCCATGCCAATATGACTCAAATATTAACATAGCCACCAAAAATACATTGTGGATCTATGTGTTAAAGACTCAAATTTGAACATAGCCACCAGAGATACAATGTGGATCTATGCAAAAGTACACTAAATATACTCCAACACAACTTGGATCTATCAGAAAAATATCCAGGGTCTTCATCTCTATCACTCTATAGTATGAATCTAACCATGCGAATACATGTGTTGAAGTCAAACATGGTAGAAACCACTTGATTACCGGTCATTAGTGTATATCATTAACAAGTGTGAGGGAAACCACCATAAATGTCAGTGACTCCCAAGGTACTCTGGTACAATCCAACGAATGTGAATCAATGAGCTGAGGTCGAACACTTGACGGAATCTCTCGATCAGGGGTCGATAATGAAAACCCACTGTCGAAAGCGAGGAAACCTGCCATTGAGGAATGCAAGTTCCAAGGTACCAATTAGTTTCTAAGTCTAATTCTTGGATAATGAGTTGAAGTCGACAGGAAAGGACTCATTACAGGAGTGCCTTAATGTATCCCACGTCAATGACATGAAACAAGTAACAAGATTTGATGTAGATCAGAGTAACAAGTGATTCAGGACTGACTCAGGGATGGCCGATGTAATAGAAGGCTTAAGGACTATAGAAATGGTTGACGCAACAAAAGGATTTTCAGGTTGAACTTCATTTTGAACATATTGATGACACAACAATTGTCTTGGAAACACTGACTCAATAACAGGGATCACATACCAATTTGTAATATTATAAAGGAGTATGATCAAGAGACAAGTGGATTTTCCAACCTAGACACAAGGCGGGTGAAAGGGTGTCATGTTCAAAAGTGACTCTTCCACAGAATACATGTTTAGATACATTTCTTTCCCAATTTTTTCCCCCACCATTTCTAGCGAGTACCTCTTTATTTTTACGCAATCTTGAGGAGGATAACATATGCTTGTCAATTTAAGCTCATCTGATGGCGATGCTGCAACCTCTCATCCCGTAGGTCGGAAGGTCGACGTGCACACATGATATTTCTTTTCTCACGGATCGAAGAACTCTAAACAGCTCTTCTATTTCCCTATCGGGAAATATGCACCCACAGTAACTCTCACGGGATCCCCTCTTTACACTCAAGAGATCAGACTTCGCAACTTCGCGAATCCAGTGGTCGAGCGTTGGGCTCACGAATCCCTGAAACCCGACAACAATCCACGCTGACCCTTCTCCTTCCTTTACCCTTTTGGGATTTTCTCTATCACGATTTCGGCACTTGCGATGTCGAACAAATCATCTTACTGACTCCCGAATCCTGATTTTTCTGAAACTTCGATACACCCACAAGTTTGACTTTTCAACGCCCCGTTACCTCGGTCGGGATTTTGGACTTTGCAATATCGCAAATCCTAATACAGATTTTTTTGGGATTTCACTTTCCACGAAACTTTGAAATAGCGTGC
This sequence comes from Picea engelmannii, assembly GCA_009831015.1. Classification (NCBI taxonomy): domain Eukaryota; kingdom Viridiplantae; phylum Streptophyta; class Pinopsida; order Pinales; family Pinaceae; genus Picea; species Picea engelmannii. The sequence continues at coordinate 327,228 of ML791163.1, forward strand.
CACCTACCCACTTGTTGAATCCGCTATGGCCCCACACAATCCTTTGGCTGTCAGAATATCGCGTTTCAGGATATCACGATTCCCATTGCAATGTTTACAGGATTTCCACTCATGAAACCCTGATATAGGGATTCTCTTGCGAATCCAACGACCCTCGTGGCTTGGATCTATGGTCCTACTCCTCCTAATATTTGAACCTTTTGGGAATACTCACCGTATCTCCCCTGCTCCTCTGTGAGATCTAACGGCTCATGGGGTTTCACGAATTCTCCTCAGAGAATTCCGACCATCCGTCTTTTCTCTAAGAATCTCTGCACAGTTAACCAAAGTGCTTCTCTCCGTGGAACGCATCCTCCTGCGGCACAAACTTACGATGCCTTCTTGGATTCTTCCAGGTACAATTTATGTGCAACCCTTTCAATGGTTATAAGGCTTTATCCTTCCTGAGCTTCCTTATAACTCCGAGTCTTATAGAAGACTCTTGCACGTACTCCTTGCGACAACCTTCAGACACTTCCAAATGTTGAATTTCCTTCAACGCTGCGCACACCTGCAGTAGTAGTCTCTCTAATGCTTCACTCAGGTTTACAACCCTGAGGCTTCTCTTAGCCTGCACACTCCTTGCACAGCTCTTGTGTCCAACTGTACCCTTTGAGTGAATGAGAACAAAAGCTAAACTATCTGAGCCCTTCGTCAACGCACTCCTTGCAGACACTTCAACTGCACTCCTTGCAGGAACTCTTGCTCAGATAGATAAACGATTGAAACTTATTCCATTACCCTTTCCCCTTAGATTTCAGACATTCAACAAGAAATCATTCATACATAGCATAAAAGCAAATGTATAACAGGAAGCAAACATTCATGAGCATAGCATTCAACATCCATACACAGAGAACAAACACGAAACCGTGAATTTGAATCAACCTCTTTCTATTAATCCAAATATCTTTACATGGGTGTTCTTACAAATCTCTCTGCATGCTCTCAATCTCTTCCTCTGATGATCAATAATGTTACAATACACAATGAGGGTGTCTATATCCCATTTCCCTCTTGCGCTAAAAAATTGTCTATTCTACACATTCAATTCTACCTACTTTACATTTAATTTCATAAATGCCTCCATCTACTAAGGACGAGAACAAATTTCTCAAGGTCCATTTACATTATAAAAGTGTGCTTATTCTTAATGACTTCATTTAAGATTGCGCATCAACTCCAAGGTAATTTCAAAATCTGCGTTGGCACTTGTTCAGCTGTCCTAGGCTTCCATGTTGGCTCGCTTGATGTTGGCGATGCTCCTGCATCATACTCCCTTGCTTGAAAATTTTCATGGGCTCCTGTCCATGAGCTCACGTATGGTGTGTCCATGCTTTTGTATCTTTTCTTCTCTCTCCCAGCTGACATATTCAACTGGATGTTTCTTCCATTTGACCAGATACTCAAAGTATTTCTTTCGCCTGGTCTTCTTGCTCACCCTTTTGTCCAGTATGCACTCCATCTGCGACTTATCTGCAACTGGAATCTGCTTTCACCATTGGATCACTCGTCCTCATCTTTATATGGGTACAAATCTGATATTGAATATCGAAGAAATTCCGATCAAATCGGGTAATTCAATCTCATAAGCATTTGCCCCAAATTTTCTCAAGACCCTGCATGGCCCAATTTTCTTCATCTTTAATTTATTATATGTTTCTCTCGAGAACCTTTCCTTTCTCAAATGTGCCAAAATCAAATCACCAACCTTGAACTGAAGTTGTCTTCTGTGTTGATCTACTCTATGCGTGTATTCCTAGCTTGAATTCTGCAATCGTTCCTTCACCCTGTTGTGAATTTCCTTCATCACCTCTGTGAATTCTTCTGCACTAGCACTCCTAGTCGCAGTCTATTCTGAATCCCTCATCTCAGAAATTCCTCTCGACTGTATACCATAGACAATCTAAAATGGACTTTTCCCTGTGCTCCTGTTAACTGACTTGTTATAAGCAAACTCTGTCTGTGGTAATATGTTGTCCCACTAGCTGTGGTGCTCTGTCACCAAGCTTCTCAACAAGCCTCCCAGACTTTTGTTCACCACTTCTGTGTAATGTCCCCCACCTCTTAGAGAGGTGAGGAGAAGACTCAGTGGCCTGGGCACCCCCACTAGGTCATAGTCTCACACTGAAGGGGGGAAAGTCAAGAAGTTAAAAGTTATATTTTTAAGTTGACTTAAGAAAGGGAAAGGATAAAGGAGTAATAGATAACTCAACAGAAGAATAGAATATTAACCCTGGGAGTTAACCTAACTCAACAAAGAATTAGAAGGAAAAGTATAAGTAAGAGGCTGGGGTGCACCTATTATTCATTCTGGTTTTGGATTAGCATTTGTTATTGCTCATGAGCATTTAGTTTGGGGGTTTGCTATACAAAACCTTGGGATCAACTCAGTGGTGAAATATCCACTCACCTTGTTCCACAGCTTGGTCTCGGGGATGAAAGACTCCTCCACACCATTCTAGTATCAGAGCCAGTTTATCGAGGGAGGTTCGATCCAGCTTATCCTGAGGGCCTAGGGCCATTCCAACAGTTGGGTTTTGTTTGCAGGGGCAGGACCATCAGTTTGAGGGATTTTCTGGAGGGTTATCATCATTCTACATTTCTCTGCAGATTGGGACATCTGGGAGCCATAGGGGACATCCTGTGATTCAGTAAAACTCAGATCTAGGGAGATCTGCTTGAGATCTGAGCCTAAAACTTCTCCCACGGGATTCTCATAGCCCGATCTATATTCTTGGAGAGTTTCAGAGTGATTGGAGGCCTCCTTCATCAGGGACGAACCTGCTAGGGTTTCAGTCATCCAGTGGGGTGCACCATTCAATGGGGATTTCAGATCTACAACGATTGAGAGGGATATTGGAGATTTGGGCACCTGGGTTGTTCTTACCATCACCCAATATATATTCTTGGAGAGTTTCATATCATTTGGAGATCTCCTTCATCAGGTTCAAACCAGCTAGGGTTTCAGTCATCTAGTGGGGCACACCATTCAGTGGAGAATTCAGATCTATGGAGTTTGAGAGTGGATTTGGGAATTTGGACATCTGGGTTTTCCTTGCAGTTGCCCGATCTATCATTTGGAATATTTCTCGGGATGATTGGACACTTTTGGTAGCAGGGAAAAATTATTCAAGGCTTCAACATTCTAGCAGGATGTGGCAGATCTGCTTGATTTAGTCTTCATTGTATATCCAGCCTTTGGAGGCTCATTTTGTATTTTCGGGAGCATTTTGTAGAAGCCCATATCTATTGCTTGTACGTCCATCTGAGGTTTATGCCAGATCGGCCATCTATTGTATTGATCTTACATTGCTCATAATAAAAAGGTCAAATCTTTGCTTGTGCTTCTACATCTTGAATATATTGTGATCTCCATGTGTTGATGAATCTTGTATGCACGTAAAAACTCAATAAATTGGTAGTAGTTAGTGATTCCAAGAAAGAATTTGGCTTGGGATCATTACAGAGGTATCAGAGCCTCGATCCTCCAAACCTGTGGAGAGATCGGTGCATGCAGAAGTACAGGGGAATTTCCATGGGTCAAAGGAAGATAAACAATAGTGAAATAGAGGTAGAAGGGTCAGGAGATGACCATGAGCCTCAGGACTTGCCTCTTTTAGTAACTAAATTTGATAATTTCCAACAAAACATGAACTGCACAGAAAGCACATTGGTCCGACAGTTGGATGAGTAACATGAAACTAGCAGAAGGGGACAGGCCGAAATCTCTGAAACCTTGAAGAAAGTTGATGAGAATCTACAGAAGATGAATGAGAACCAAACGAGGATAACTGACCTTCTGATGCAAGTAACCCATCGAGGCAAAGATCCTGATATGTATGGGAAAAAGGAGGTTGGAGGGTCTGGTGGAACCCATGAGGAAGACAGATATAACCCGAAGAAAGCACCAAGATCGAAAGGAAGTCTTGGAGGTGGCACATTCCATGGGCAGATGGGTAGCAAGACCAATCATAGGCCATACGTGCCAGTGTTCACAGATGAACTGCTAGGCCAACACTTAGGTAGCAGAGCTAACCCCAGACCATACATGCCCAGATTTATAGATGAGCAAGAGCAGCATGAACAGGTTGAAGATTTTGTGGCACAATTAGCCAGGAGTACCAGGGAATACTACAGCTTGGATATGAAAGTTCAAAGATAGATGTCCTTAGACCAGTATTGTCAACTCAGGTTCAGAAACCAGTCGAGGACAAACCACAGGGGCAACTTTGAGTTTGAGCGAAGGGCAGGGAAGATAGAGATTCCATACTTTGATGGTACTACTAAGATGACAACACAAGCATGGGTGCAGAAGTTGGATACTTACCTGCAGCTTAACCCCATGAGAGAGATGGAGGCCATCAAGTTTGCCACTATGTACTTGGATGGCAAGGCCCACA
>ML791163.1:372994-383459 GCA_009831015.1 Picea engelmannii
AAAGGTGAAGATCAACATGGAAGGTATAATGGTCATGTTTTTATTAATTCTCCTTTTGATTATAACAAGAATAATCAAGTAAACCGGAACTTGTGGAAACTTTATCCATGTGCTTATTGTCATTCACCTAAGCATTGTGTTGCGAAGTGTTGGAAGAGACAAACTTTGTACAGGAAACCTATGTCGTCCAAGAAGGAAACACGACGTAAAGGCTCAAGCCCACAACGGAAGAAGGAGAAGGTTAAACAAGTCTGGATGCCAAAGACTCGTTGTACGTTTTGCAACAAGAGTGGACATCAAAAGGCTAGTTGTTGGAAGCTGAATCCGGAGCTTCGTCCCAGGAAGGACAAAAGGATTTTGCACGTACCCACGAAGGAGGAAGGATTGTCAGCGAAGCAAGAAGAACACCGTGAAGGAAAGAAAGCAGTCACTTGGTTCTGCCAGAAGTGGATGTCTCAACTTCATTGTGTTTTGTTTCCTCTGATGTAATCATCTTTCAGAGACAAAGAGAAAGCCTGGTGGCCTATCTCGAGCTTTTCGAGTGGTATGTAACCTTTTGGGGACCAAAAGGTCTTATTTTTGGGAGGTGTGATCCGAAATCGGATTCAGCAGGCTGTAAGGGCATGAAAAATGCTCAAAAATGAAAGTGCTCGGAATCCGACGAAACCAACACCATTGAGTCCGGCTCGTCTTCCTGATTCCGGTGGTATAATTTTTATGTCAAACGGAGTCCGTATGAAGAAGATATCGCGTTCTGACCGAAAAGTCAAACAGGCAAAAAAAAATGCTGACTGGGCAGGGCACGTGTCAGTCCGTACAGCTGACGTGGTAGGTCCGTATGCTGACATGTGGAAGATTCCGTACAGGACATTTGGCGGCTCCAGGGAGTGCCACGTGTCAGGAAGATTTGGCACTTTTGGCACACAGTTGGGCCAATCCGAAGGTGACACGTGTTACCACTGGAAGGGTGACACGTGGCACAGATGACATCAGCAGGTGACGTGGCTCGAGTGACGTGGCAGCTGACGGAGCATACGGCAGGATAATGTGTCATGATGACAAAGCGTACGGCAAGTGACGTGGCAGCGACGCGTGGCATCTTCTGGTTGCATGGCATGGGCGAATCATCGGTTGACACGTGGCATGCATCGGTTGGATGTGAGGGTGCCACGTGGCCCAATCAAGGGCTGCCATGTGGCACCCCGGGTTTAGCCAATAAGGGCTATATTTGGGGCCCGGGGGATTCGAACCCCGAACCTCCCCACCCACAATGACTTCGTGTAAATGCTCCGACCAATGGTCCACCGTATGAGTCTTGTTACGGTGGTGGCGCGACTTTTATTTAAGTTGCGTTGTATGTATAAAAGGCGGGGGTGTCGGGTCGGGGCTAGCCCCGACCTGTAGCCATTGGTTTTATATAATGCATGTGACCCCGATTATAAACATTGCGCGTGGTTATCCGTTATACCTTTGGTGCAGGAGTATTGTTATATTGGCCGCGGTTCTATGTATGGGACCATGTGACCCGGGTTATAGAAAGGAGTGCGGATTTTGTGTTTACAAAAATGATAAGCCCACGGTTCAATACATGCGTTATGCAACCGGGTGCTAGTGCACGAGAGGGGGTGGCGCGCGCTAGCGCGTGGCCACATGGCATGCATGTGACCGTCCAAGGGGGCGCGCGCCCAGGCTAAGGGGATAGCCCAAATATAACTATAATATATAGTTTTAAAAGTGGTTTTTCAACCAATTTTGGTTTTGTTAATGTTAATTAACCCCTTCTTAATGTAATTGGGAGTTATTGGGCTTTTTTAGAGCCTAATTCTTGGGAGGAAGTTGGAGATGGAAACCAACTTTCCCAACTATTTAACCAAGGCCATGTTGAGGCCATTTGGGGTCAGATTGGAAGAGCTTTTGACGGTTTTGGAGAGCAGAGATGTTGAGGCAAAGCCAGGTCTAAGCCAGATTGAGGCAAGGAAGCTGTTGAGGTAGAGATGCTGTCGGACGATTTCTGAGAGCTCGGGACATCCGTTTCAGGTGCTGTAAGTTGTGCAAGATTCTAGAGATCATGGCGAACAAGACCAGATCAGTCTAGAAGCCAATCGGTATTGTAAATATGTACTAATAATCTTTTTAAAATAAATCAAGAAGCCTCCCTCACAGAGAAAAGGCCCGGAGACGTAGGCAAAGTTGTCGAACTCCGTTATCAAACTTGTGCATTATGGTTTGTTGTTTTCATTCTATTTCAGATTTGAAAATATGTTAATGGCTGTATAATTCATTTGTTTTTCCTCGTTCTTTCGTTAAGTTTCCCAATGGTGAATAGATTCATGCAAATAAAAACTCAACCATAGTCATTTCGAAAAATCCTGACGGATCAATTACTTAAATGGCTAAATCAACTGAGTAAATATCATCTAAACTGGCGAATTTTTTTCTATATGTTCATCACCTAAAGGTGGTGACATTCCATCATGTAAAGAATGGAGGATAGAACTCACATTAAGGAATAACCATCACTGTTTGTTTATGCCCTCTTTACAATGATGAGAGCACATGGCATAATCGATTGTAGCTCAACTGATGAATGGATCACTGAAACCCTAGTGGAAGGTTCTTAACTTTGGTTAGTATTTTTTTTTTTTTAAAAGAAAAAAAAGAAAAAAAAATACAAACCTAAACATTAACCACGAGAGAGACTAACACAAGTCCAATGCGGTGATAGTGACAACCTCTACATTGTTCCAAGAGGAAGTCGGAACCAGTGAACTTCCTAGGAAGTTGAACCAAGGGCGGTGGGAGGAAATGGTAGAAATTATAACACCGGTCGATTATGATGTCAAGACATAGTATCGTCATTGGGGACTTCGGTTGAAACTCCAAACTTTTTAAAAAGACATACTCGTCCCTGGAAGTCATCACTTAATGGTGAGCTTAATTGTGTAACCAACATATTATTGGTGAGTTCGATCTATCTGTTCATCATTTTTATTGGTCATTAAACTTTGCAATTTTGCGGCCTCCTTTAAAACCTAACGCTTGCCTCCAGAAAGTATTGGATATTCTGTAAATTATCTTATTGTTCAGGGGTAAAGAAGGTTTATGCAACATAAGGTCATAGAGATTTCACTTACTAACGTACCTTTCAGATTTATACAGAACCAACTTTTCTCTTGATTATGATTAGGTTAACCTGCTAAAACGCCCCTTTTTTTTATCGAAATTTTTCAGACCTGAACTTTCCAGAACACGTGGCTAGGCGTTGATTTCGATTGTTTGCACCGTTAACTTCTCGCAGCATTTACTCAGCGATTCCCTTAGGAACTCCCCATAATTGCCCCTTTTTCTATTAGCAAGAAGCCTGTCAGGCTAGTATGCCCACGCTTCCTGCCTTGATTGTGGACTGTGTGCCTAAATGCCACAAAGTGCTTGATTTCTAACAGTGCCTCCTAACTAGGAAAAGACCTTTGGGAATATTCTTAAATACTACAACTAATTTTTCATTATAAAATGCAATAACTTTATTGTTGGATCGTATTTTCCCAAAATACAATTACTTTGCATGTATTACTAAGAATTGTGTTCAAGATTCTGGATGAAAGTTTTGTTTTAATCATCGATGGACAGCTGATGTATTTAATAATTTAAATATTGCCAGTACAATTTCCTAAATTTTTAAAACCTGCCATATCATCTTTTGTAGGGTGGGAGCTAGTTACCCACGGACCTTTCATTTCCTTGTCCCTTAAATGGTTAGCTAAAAAAATATTTAAGTTTAATTAGATAGAAATTTTTATAATAAATATAAAAAATATATATTTACAGTTAATGTGTGTAACAATTATTATTTCGTTTAAAAGGTTTAGTTGTAGTTAAATCATAGTTCTGTTTATAATTTCTATTGTTTGCAATTTGAATAATTGTATTTAATTTAAAATAAGAATTATTGTTTTACAAATTCAATAATTTCATGGTTGTAAAATTGATCACTTTTATATAATGTAATACAATATTTATTGCTCTTAATGAATTTTGTGAACCATTGAAATATAGAGCATTGTATTGAAATTGGAATACTTAGGATAATTGTAAGGCCAAAATCCTAGAAATACTACTATAAATATAAAACATGTAATTTCAATTAAAAGACCTTTGACTCTTCTTGATTTGGTTTTTGTAGTGTAAATTACTATAAATTTCAAAGATATATTTATAGGCTTTGTGAATGCAATGAAATCCTCAATGTTTGATCTATCTATTTAATAGATAGTGCAAATTCATCATAATGGTATTAAGTCAAAAAACCATATAGTTATTTTTATTATTATAGTTTATTTCACTTAGTTTAAATCAAATTGCAAATTGTTACTCACGTGCCTTTAAGAGAGGCATAAGAACGAGTGAATGGTATGGTTATAATAGAATGTATGCACTCTGAAATTGTAGAGGGGTGAGACAAATGTAATTGATTTCCTTGCTCCATGATTTAGTCGATACTTATTGTGCATCATGGTATATAGCTACAATTGAATTAATGAATGATTAATTCCACGCCTTGAGTAAAGTAGATGACTACCTTGCTTCTTGAATTTAAATCAAGTTGATTTCTTTGTGCACGCACTTATGTCATTCCATTGGGATTTAGTTATCAATTTTTCTTGCACCGTAGAAATTCATGTGATGCGTGTTGATTCATAGAACTTTATCATGCAGTGATCGTCTTGTTGTTTGTCGATTTAGTATATTTAGTTTTGGTCCGGATTGAGTCAGGCGGGATGTAGACGCCTCCATGTTCCTCAGAACAGTCACCAGCCCTAAGACCTTAAATAGTTAAAATCGATGGGAACCTGGGCTTGAGCATTGCTTATGTGTCTTGGAGGTCCTAACCATTGCAAGGTAGGACGGGCGGCTAGTCAGTCGTATTATTTGTCGTTTGATTGTCGTTCATTGTTTGCAGAGGTTTATGTGTGTCTTCGATCTTTATGTTGTCGTCACATTGCATGCTTCATGTTCATCGTCGTATGGCGACACAGAGTTGAATGTATTTATTATCCGTGTACACACGCACACACACAAAAAAAATAAAAATAAAAATAAAATATGTGTACTTGTTATAAGAGGTTTGTGGTCGTAACAAGGAGGATCGTTACATGTTCACATGTAGTATTGCATAATTAGGTCCCTTTTCTTTTCATTTGTTATAGTATTTTTTCTCTCTCAAAACTACCCTTCATGTAATTTCACTAACATGTTTGTTGTGTAGGTGCGATAAGAACATATATCAATGACGTTAATGAATAGCATAGGTTGTAGTAACATAAGGAATCAACACTTCATAAGCTCAACTCATAACCAATAACAACAATATCTCATCAACCATGTAAGCCATGTCACACATCATCACACCATGAAAAAATGAGTAGATCTAATCTCCAATAGATCAAGGGGTCCCACCTACTAGTATTATTTAGTTGTTTATAATAATAGGCTTTAGCAACACTTTGCGGGAAAAAATTCAGTGACAATTTTAATCATCAACAAGATGGTGACTCCATAGGAAAATTTGTTTTCAATAGATTTAGAACTCAGAACTCATGGTTTCACAGACCAATAACAATAATTTTTAGAAGATGTAACCATAATAATTATGCAACATGGGGAAGTGAGTAGATTTAATGGAAAGATGATCGGGAATTTGGGAATAATTGATGAAAAGTGTTAAGTATGAGGGATTTTTACCACCATATGCATAATCATTCAACTGGAATATGATCTTAACTTTCAAGGAGGAAACTTATAGACTTCCTCTTAAGATCTAAATGGATGAAGAAATGGAAAGAATAAGCAGGAAATAACCTATTCCTTGTAAGACAACAGTGGAAATATGTAACAATTTCAAGGGCTCTTCAAAGGATACATCATAACAGATGTGTAAGATTGATTGTTAACGGATAACAATGCTTTGCAAGAGTGTCACTATGGAATAATTGATCCAACTTTCTACCTTGACCAAACACTAAAATATTATAAAGACAAAAATCGCAACAGAATTAATAATGCAGAAATTAAAACAACAATAGTAAAAGACTCAATTGAAAACAACAAGGAAAGAAAACTTAAATTAGAAGGAAAAAATCAAGGTACTGTAAGTGTAGAAAAGAAGCACAAAAATTGAAAGCATAGCTAGGCTACTAGTATACAACAAAATCCAGACACCATTAGAAATTTTCATATTGGTTCCTCGCAATATTTCAAGAGAGGGTTGTTTGTGATATAGGAAAACAATTTCTCCTGTAAATATTTTAAGATATAAGAGTTAGTATCCAATACGAAAGAAATTTGGAAAGGACCGATCACCTGGAAATATGATGTAATCATCAGTCCCTTGACATGCACAATTAGATAATCAAGATAGAGATGGAGACTGACCAATCCATTGAGCGTCATGTGCTTAGGTTTTTTAAAAGAAGTATATGTATCAAGTAAGCTAAAAAATTGACATTTGTAAGGCATGGTATCACAATTAGTAATGAAGGTGGTTTTGTGAACATTTTCGCCTTTTACCTTGATTCTCTTGTAACCAAACAGACTGCCAAGTAAGGGTCTTAACTGTGACTCTACAACCTATTGCAAAAATATTTCCATATTGAGAGGGGGAAAGGGATTTCTCATAATCACATGCCTGGAAGTTCAAAGACTAATACAAGTTCTGATATTACCAGTGGTCCTTGAGGTCGATTGTGAAATTGAGACCCATTCAGGGTGCGCTGAAAAAAAATTTCCATCCCTTAAGAAATCCCTCAACTCCATTTGAAAGGGTGATTTCAGTGTAGAATTAACAAGTTCTTGTTTTTTCCCAACTAGTTTCATAATATGTTGAACAAGACCAAGATCAAAACCACGAAGATACTCATAATACCAAGAAAAAACCTTTTGAGATTCACCAAGTAGACTGGTGGACCCCGTCTCCTTTTCTAATTGAACATTCAACTTTTTTTTAACATCCGTTGAAGATTCAAGTGTCCTAATGTTCAGGAGGGTGGTTTCAACCATATTATTTTGTAACTCCTCTTCTTTCTATCTTTTTTTGTTTCCTACAACACTCAATGAAAATGAACTCTCAAGAGGAGTCAAGCCCTCAGGAATCTCATGATTTTCTATGGATATAATATCCTCGGACTTAAGAGGTTCATTTTGCATGACAACAAAAACACTCTCATCACTAGGAATGGCCTTCCAAGATCCTTCCTTTTCAGGAATGTATGGACGATGTAGATATTGAAAAGAACAATCAGGCATGTGAGGCAAGAGTTGTTGAGTAGGAGAGGATGCAAAGACAACTAACCAATCATCCATTGAATTCAAATCCTTTTTAACATGAGTGATGTTGAAAGATAGAATGTATGAGACAAGTTCCCAAACAGTTTGGTAGTATTGTTCCATCAACTTGTCTCTAGGAGAGTGTGTCCTATGTATCAAGTTCACAACAAGCTCATAATTTCTGAAAACTGAAAGGTGACCACAACCAAGATTAAGGGCGTTTTCAATGCCTAATAATAAATCTTTGAATTCAGTGTCATTGTTTGTACAAGAAAACTCCAACCTGTATGAAATATTATGAATCTTTCCTGCAGGTGAAACCAAGATACTACCAGCTCCATTACCTTCACTAGAGAATGAAACATCAAAGTGCATATGCCATAAATGATCATCTAAATAATTTTTCCGCAAGGAATATTATCTTCTTCAACAAAGATTGAATATAGTCCTAGGTGTTCTTCAATATAGTTTTCGCTATATTGTGGAAGATTTTCTATGTAGGGTGAAATTCTTCCCTCTCTAAGGACTATAATATTCTTTCCATTTAGAGGAATGGATAAATGTGTCCATTTGAGTGAGAGGTATCCACCTGTTAAGCCTTGCCAATATCTCCCCAAGATAATTGATTTGTTTCTTACATGCATATCAATTACCTGAATGTTGAGAGTTGTCCTTATCTCAGGATGAGCACATAAAATCAGGGTTACATGTTTAATCTCTCCTATGGTTGTTTGTTGTAGAGTATTAATTCTTCTGGAAATTTTGTTTGTACAAGACAAGCCTAGATATTCCATAATAATATTCGACATGACACTTGATCATGAAGCACCATTAATGAGGCAACAATGGGAAATATTATCCATGATATTTACAGAAATATAAAAATGGGTTTTTTTTACAGGGTATCTAAAGTTATGTACACCTACTTTATTTACAAAAGAATCCTCTTCGCTACCCCTTCGGAATGATTGGCTACAATGGAAGATTTTCCTTCCATCAATTGTTTTGGATGCATCTGTTGTTTAGGGACAACAACCATGTCTAAGAGTGTTGCATATGCTTTGATGTTGGCTAGTTGATTCAAGATAATGTATTTAGAAGAGGGAAGAGGGGGAGTGATTCTTTGAATGTTAGTATTTTTAGGAACTTGGGGTGTAGCAGCTTTTGAGGATGAGATCGGGCTAGAAGAACTGCGTGGGGGGTAAAATTTACCCTTGGGCACATAGGCTTTGTTCCTAGTATTAATAACCATGACATTCTATGGCTCCACAAAGTCTATGACAACAATAGTAGATTTTGGTCTCTTACCAAAGATCTTATCTCTAGCACTCTTATTTATCTCACATGTGGTTTCTTCATGGTGCTCTTCACAAAAGTTACACCAACTCTGAGGCAGGATAGCCTTAGGATGAAAATTGTTTTCAGCTGGATTTCTAAAGGGGGGTGCAGAAGACGATGAAGCTCCAGGGGTGAGAGGGGAGACAATACCCTTTCTCTCAAGTGCTATCATACGACTATTCATATATTGTACTAGCTGTAAGAGAGAGGACATGTCTGTTTGTCTAACTGATTCCCCCTAGGGAAGACTAGTTCTTTCAAGTTGTTCTTCATACTCTAAGAAAGTATGCAGAGTAGAACTGAGATTATCAATGGAATTTTCCTCAATCCTATTATAGTAGGGAGAAGGCAATGCATTGTATTAATGCATGAAAGTGTCTTGGTTCTGAGGGCGAATAAGTTTGGGGATCTTAGTTTACAACTTGGTTCAATGCAAGTTGAAAGACTTGATGGTATCACCATCTTTATAGGTGAAGTTATTGTATTTCCTTAACTTCTCGGCATGGATTTTGGATTTCCCATAAGTGGATTAGAACCAATAGATTAATTCCTCCCATGTAGAAAAGATCTTAGGATAAAGGACAAATAAATCAGTTGCAACCTTTCCTTCCAAGGAATTGACGAACAAGCGCATGCAAGTGTCATTATCATTATCCCCTATGTTATGAAAAGCATTAGAAAATGCCACTAGGTGTTCATTAGTACTCACAATATTATTTCCTGAAAACTTAGAAAAATGCTCTTTAAACTTCAGAAGTGGGCAAGCAACAGGTGGTAGGTTAAGAGAAGAGGATACATGCCACGGTGTGGTTGTGGCATCTTCTTTGAACTGAAAAATCCCATAATTTTTAATGAATTTTGTGGGGTTTGTAGTATATTGGACAGGGATATGGTGGTTGTACAAGCTACCAATCACCGATGACGATGAATATTTGGAAGATAGAGCCCTTCCAGTGCCACCAGAGCCACCACTAGATGTCATCTTGTGGATGGTAGATTAGGGAAATAAAGATGAGCTGGATGAATTAGATAAAGTTCTCCTTAGAGCACTTTTTTGGGAAGATAACACAACATTTATTCTTCCTATTTCAGCAATAGGATTGGATTCAGGTGACAAGACACTTCTTCTTCTAGAAGCACAAGAGTCTAAGGGCTTGAAAGAAAGGCCAAATATCGAAGAAACAAAGGGTTACTATTGATTTCTAGGTTGTCTAAGTCTAGCCTCTAATTGTTCTTGAGCACTAATATCACGTTCAATTGCTACCCAAGAATGGTTAAGTTCGGCACGGGTATTGGCAGTGTCTAGAATGGTGTTAAATAGGTTCAAAGTAATGTTGGTCTGGTCTTGAATATCAAGCTCCCTATTGGGCTACCTTGCAACATGAATAGTCATTAATATAAAAATAGTCAAAGAATCAATTTCAGAAAGAAAGATGTATCGATGAAAATCAAGTATAAAATTTAACCAGAGAGATATCAAAGATTTCCCCAGTATGGTCTCCGAATAAATTTTGAGGAAAAGATATGAAATTATCTTACTTAAGCATTTTCATACTTTACTTGGCTAAAAAAAAGTAGATGGGAATATCACCCTATGTTTATAGCCAACAAAAATAACATCATAACTCACAAGTATTAATTACGAGTGCTTAGGCTAGTCTTTTATCAACAAAAAGCTTGTTGGAAATTCACTTTTTATGTAATTTTCTGAATATAGCAGTTGTTGAAATAAATGTAAGAATAGAAGAAAAGGCACCAAGACAATAATCAAGACAGATGAGACATAAATAAATCCTTTATTTCATTC
>ML791163.1:383621-396506 GCA_009831015.1 Picea engelmannii
AATTTAAACTCATGAAATTTGAAATTATTTCCCAAATAATACTCATATATCCAAAATAAACATGATGTCCAAAGATTCCTAAAGTCAATTGTCATAAAACAATAGATATAATAAAAAAATTAAAAACCATATTTCCCAGTCTGTGATGCAACCCTTCCTTGATTGTTGCTGTCACCTCTTGGTTTTCTTGAATTTTCCTTCGACTATGCAGAGCCTTTAGTCATAATTTCATTGATCAAGTGGGAAAAATTGTCCCTAAAATGCATCCGGGAAGATGTGGATTTGTCAGAGGCCTCAATTTTCAATATCCTTCTAGCATGGGAGGATTGCATTGACGAGTGATCAAGGGAAGTTTCGGAAATGGGGTTAACCGACAGAGGAGGAGGAAAAGACAAGTTGGGCCAACCATGATGTTGGGAGACTGTCGGGTGGACAATCTCTTACCATCCATCATTTTTAGGGACCTCAAGTTGTAATGAGAAATGAGGAGGTACAATGATACCAGGTGCTTGCGGGGCTTGGAAAGGATGTCTTTCAGGCCTAGGTTGGACTATTCCCTACCCAATCCAATTGAAGAATCCTTCATGAAACAATTGGCCAAGCTCCTGTGAATCAACTTCAAAATGTATGGAGAAACTAGGCCTTCTTGGGCCTCGATTCTAATTACCTCTACCTTTGTTTCCTCAACCATGGCTACCTCGACTGTAAAAAATCATCCTTCGTGTGTGATCAATTATCAAATAGTCTTTTAAATAACCATACATGAGAACTCTTAAAGATATGAAATAGATTTGGCTCGACAATATATCAGACTCATGAAATCCAATCCATACAAATTGTTTTACTGTTTATCAATGAGAAGGGGGTGAAAAGGGTTCTAGGAGATGTGAGGGGTTTGTATTCAGCGAAACATGATATCATGAGGGGAGAATGACATGGTTACTTCTCAATTACAACAAAAATCAATTGTAAATCAAACAAATAAAAAATCACTGAAATCCACACAAGACACTTCCACTTTCATCTACTTTAACACAAAAATTCTCTTGACTGTAATAAATATCAGAACAAGGAGTGAAAAAATGAATATGGGAGGTGATGGGGTTTGTAATTAGAAAAAAGTGAAATCATGGAAGAGAAGAAGAATGATTATTGTTCATGAAATTAATTAAGTGATCCATAAAACATTATATGAAAGGAGATGCATCAACCATCAATCACTTGACCCGATAATAATTTATGTGCATTTAATGTAATGTACCCTAAAATTTACATAAATAAATAAAAAATTGATAGGTGCATTGATACTTATTACTTAATAGTCGTAACCTATAATCGCTAATAACAAGTTGATAGCCTTCTTGTGAGGTCATACTTATTACATTAACTCGGTACATGCCACAATAGTCGTCTCAATGGGCTAGAGATTTATCTATCCCTTAGAGGATTGTGATTTGGTTAATTCCTCAGGTCTATAGGGAAAACTACCCCAACCTGGATTCTACTTTTAAAAAAATATATAGGGAAAACTACCCCAACCTGGATTCTACTTTTAAAAAAATATAAAAACATTCCACTTTATATCTAATGAAGGAGTATGGCACAATATTCCCTTACAAATGTACTATTTCTTATGTATAGTTTTAAACCTATATATCGATACTCGTTTGTAAACTCCAATGGACATATGCTCCTTACCACAATCCTATATCAGTGTATACATATAAATAACCTACGTTTATAGTCGAGAGAGGTAGTGTATTTTCATGAATCAAATATATATTTATGCTAGTTTATGTTTTAACGTTACCCAAACTGGAACTATATAGAGCTAATTTAACAGTCATGCTCTTACCGAAATGTGCACTTTAACTATTACATGAAAGGTCGTTCTTGGCAATTTCTCTTTCGTTAAGACCTTAATATGGTAGTTGGAGGGAAACTAACATATGCAAGTTGTAAATATTAGGCTCTAATCCATACGATACATAACCCTGAGGGTTGATATTCGGTTGGGATGACACGTCATAACTCTAGACCTGGAAAACTATTGAATCCGACCTCAATCCTTATGTCCAACACTATCTATGTCAGCTTAATGACAAGGATTTGCATTGAACATCATTAAGGTTTGGTTAAATCTGAAGTCAGACTGGCCCGTAAATGTCATAACACCTTTAATATTTAAATTTATTAGGGTTCTACAAAGTACTAATCCTAGGTTGTTGTGAGAAATGTGGAGGTCCCAAGCACGTTTAACCACATGTATGTGTACCCACACATCCCTTCACCATTACTTTGAGATGTGAGAGGTTCCTGGTAACTATGTCTCACTTTCTTTTGGCGCTTATGCATTTTTGTAATACTACTTGGTGTCAATCTCCGCAAGGTTTATCTGTGTGAAAAGAAAACAAGGTGGAAAGGTGACCTCAAGGTTCCTGTTATGTGTAATGCAGGAGGACGGATGTGCAGCCATCTAGTTTCCTCCTTCACCAGGTAAGTTTTCATCTACTCTCACGATTATGTTGTCTTGTAAAAAAGGTAGTTTGAAGGGTCAGTCATTCATGAGAGTCTCTGTATCTATTGGTTGAGTTTCTCTTATCCTTTGTTTCCTGGATATGTTCTATCACCATTCTGTGTATTCTATAACTGTAACCATCCTGTGGAGGTCATGATATTATCTTACCCTATGAATGCAACCACCCTCCACTCGTGCTACTCGTCGAGGATCTATATGAAGTTTACCCAGTCATCTTAATAAAAAAATGGGGATAGCCTCGTCACACTGCTAGGTTCTTTTTTTCTTTTACTGTCGGCAACAACCATCCTCAACCTTCTTCTTAAAGCTTAATCTGGTAAGTTTTTGTTGTTGTCACTCATGGCATGTCGAACGTCGAAGCCCCGTGCATGAAATTTGCTCAAAACTTCCACGATACTCTTAACGTTTCATACAAGTAGTGTCCCATGTAAATGACAATGTATTATTATTTTCTATGGGTTCTGTCAAATTTATACTTTGCAAAAATCATGAGGGATTTTACCAGTATAATCGGGACCTTGACATTTCACTCATACTTGATTTTCCTTTCTTTGTTTTTTCTTTTTATTTTTCATTTGGGTTCACGACCTTCCTCTCAGTTGAGGATCCTACTAGGTTAAATCTCCTTGTAGATATAGATTATAAACTTTCTCTTCCTGTTTTGAATAAGTCACGAGATTTCGAACGCTTGATTCTGGAAGAGGCTACGCATCTGACTCACTATGAAAATATTACATATTCAAATTATTTTCTATCGTAAATTCAATCCTGTAAATGAAATAAGGTTTTTCTTGCTGCTGTGTAGATTTTATAACTATATCGAGTTTCCTTGTTTGAACTTGAACGGAAAAAATTTACAGTCTTAAAACTTTCACTCTGGGAATTTACTCGAGAATTTAAACAATTTAAAGCTTAGCGTAGAGGACAAGTGGTCTATAAGTCCAAAATTATTCTCTTCACCGCGTTTTCTTTATCATCAGTTTGTAAGTTGTTAATAAATGAGAGAACAATAAATCACAACCTTACCTACATTATGTATTGGGCAATTCTGTGGGATAATTTTATATTGTGTAGACTTTTTAGTTCTGGTTATGCATTGTACATTACATATTTAATAATGTTCCATATTTTTGTTATCTTTTGAGCCATTGATTTAATAGTTCGGCTCTAGCTTGATTCAAGTAATTACTTGTAATTTTATATGTTCCCATATTCCTGTGTTCGAAATAAAACTTGACTGTCACATCCCTTCAGCGTAAAACATATCAAAGGTAATATGAACAGGGCTTTAGATGTGTCTGTGTGACATGTATGATCTGTATGAATTGGTTAGATTATCAAATTATTAATAGTTTGGCATTGTTTTCCTTGCTTATCTACAATTCCAACATTAAGACTTTTGGTTACCAAACTAATGATGGGACCCCTGTTTACTTTGTGAGGGTACCCATCAGACCTTTCTAGTTCCACTCCTCCCCTCAGATCTGTGGGAAGTTTTCTCATTGATGTCTATGGGAAGCACTCACGCCCAAAGTCTCAAGGTAAGTAGTATTCTTGTAATTGAAATTTTATTATGGCATTAATTAACCCTTAAAATCGATTTACTAATTCTCAATTCTTTCCTTTTTACGGGACTTACTCACTCTACTCAACTGGATCCACGAGCTCGCCGTGCTCGAAAGGTACTCGAGTTCCAATTCTCTACATTTAAGTCTCAATTTCTAGGCTCTGTTCATAGCGGTAAAAAGTTATGTGTTAGGGTACTATTATTATGATGGCTTTTGTCCCAAGGTTCCCTAGATAAACTAGTTAATTGTATCTTAAATTCTTCTTGGAATAAATAGATTGAACAATTTTGAGCATGGGAGAAAACTCTTAACAAGAAGGTCTCTGATTTAAAAAGTATGATGTCATGCATTACTATGTACTGGAAATTTTGCTTCTAGGTTAGCTACCATAGAGAGGACACTAATTTTCTATGTCCTTTAAATAGAATTTTGATAAAAGGTATTTGAATTATATATAACTCAAGAGGTCGACACACTGCCTTCTGTGTGTGAATACGTTAGATATTTTGTACATCTCTATGCAATTTAAACATACAACAATATCTATAAGTATATATACATATATCTATCTCCTGTCTATTTTTTTCTTTCAAAATTCATTTAGTCTTTACAATAGTCCAATAACCCTGGAGCTAAATGTCTATACCTATCTATAAATATATGGTAATGTTTATGATTCCAAGCATTAATTATGTGTCATTAAACTTGATTACAGATTCTATGTATGCATATATTTAGATAACTCAACTTATTTACAGTCCACATACACAGTAGCTTGCTTACTTTACTAAAAGAATAAAATCAAACTATACAGACTGATCCCACAATTCATTTTATTCTGCCAACTAAAAAAATAAACAGTTCAACAAGACAATAAGTAGAGGTACATATCTGAACAAAGTGTTGGGACAACAAATGGAACATCCAAGTTCCACCCAACCATAGAACAAAACATCCAATCTACTTGCTCCATCCACCCCCTAGCCTGACCATCAATCCATGAGGGTGAACCCTGAAACTCCTCTTTCGCTATAGTCTTCTTTTAGATCATAAATTCTCCTTACCTCACACTCAGAAAATAGTTATCGTAACCACAAGTGATATTCTTTCCCCCTAGCATACTAGGAAACATCATGCCTCCTCCCATATGTTATATATGCAAAAGCATCTTCTGCCTAGGTATTTTCCCCTTGGGAATTTTCGCAGCTTTAGAAATCCCTGATTTCAAGGGGTTGTCAATGGCCAAAGTCCTGATTTTCCATTTGTAAAACTCATCCCTGAGGTAGTTCAAGCCTGTTCCCCACTCATGGAGTCATGGTTAGCTGATTTCAACCTAGTTGTTCCATTTCTCTCTCAGCAATAAATATAAAAAATATTTGTTTCTTACAAGTGTCATAGTCAAAGAGTTGGTTGGGAAATCAAATCTTTGCCCAACAGTCACAATAATAAATTACAATTAACTAAATTCCAAATTTTAAATTTCCATAAATGGAAATAATTTTCCAAATTTGAATTTGCCAAAAATGAAAATAAATTCCTAAGTGTATTCAGACTTTAATAATAATTTATTTTTGGGGATATTACATTTAACTAGTTCTTTTTTCATAATCAAATATCCAACACAGTGCCATCACAAGACAGTAAGCATCCCACACAATCTATAAAAATAATTTTGTTCCCTTATTTGCATCTTAAAACAATTTCCAAACAATAGCCATTCCACTCTGTTAACCATCAAAATCAACCACTTCCCATGCAGTTCAATCCACATTAATACTCAAATTCATGTTTTCATTTAACAATGAAGTCAATATTACTACAATTGGGCCCATTATTTAAATGCAATGATACTCATTAAACATATGTAGGCAGTAACCAAAATAATCAAGACCAAATCGCAACACCTAAATTGACAATTAAACATACAACCCACAGTCCCCATTTAGACACAAGCTATGCATGGGGTAATTTGATTATGCGAGTGTAACTCCATCACTGTGCGAGCCCAATCTAATGTGACTGTAAAAAGTTGGGCCATCCATCCAACATGACTGTCATCAACAACATGCCTTCTTTAACAAGTGATCGATTGGAATAAATAAACATGCTTAAAACTATGTGGGTATCCTTGAGTGTCAAAACCAAGCTATCCATTCTACACACAGTGCACAGCCACCAAAACACCATGATGCAACATTTCCACTTAACACAACAAACACATAGTCACGGAAATAACTCAACCCATCATGTTGAGCCATCGATTTAATATAATATTGCTTCGATTTAGTCACACCATGATAGACTATGATGTGAAAACTCATGTTTATGAAATCAAACAAGCATAAGGATGTAGTGGATATAATATCTACAATCATCTAGTTCAATAGTCATTCAACCTTAAAGAAAACCATAGTTACCATGCCCATTATTTCATTTTTCAAAAACACCATACACACAACGCGACATGCATGAGAAACACCAAGAATTTGTAACCAATGCAAGCTATCATCCAAATAATCATTAGTGAAAATACCAATGACTATGTATCAACCAAACAATTCACCACTATTGTGAAAAATCAATCCACCTAACAAGTTGTGGCAACTACGCATACCCACACATCAAATCGAATCGGGGCAGGGCCTTATACATTAACAATACAGATTTATTAACATAAGGAGAGTGACTCTGTGCTTTGAAAGTGCAATTGGCAATGTAGGGTTCATCATTATTATCATAGAGACAGTAACCAAATCAACACGACTTCCATAAAACCAAATGGGCAAGGTCGTATTCAAGGTAATCAGCCATACATTCAATCCACAATAACCTGTAGAAACTTCGAATGCATGATAGTCTCCTCTATAAAACTCCATACTAGAGGTTAAGGGTCTACTTTGTATCCAACACCAGGGGAACGGAACCAACTCCTCGTAATGGTGGAACCTTCGAGGCCAAGGGTGTGCACACCAAGAGATCCATGATTCATTCATGGACAAGTAACATCCATGGCAGGGGGCCATAACAAAAATGTCAGCCTCCCTTCAGCCTGACAATTTTTTTAATGCACACAGGTTATAACCCTCTTGTTCTTCATTCAAACTACCACAATATTGAGGTGAAGGCAGGGCTGATTTAAGATCATAACACTCACTTTGAGACCCTTAGTGGTGGAAAACAACCAATTCCCAAGTGAACGAAACACAGTGCCGCAAGAGACATTCAACTACTAAACCCATAAAATCCAAAGACTGGGTTTAGTGAAAAATGCGTGAAGATAGCCATCCACCCAAGACTAAACAAAAAACCTCCAACTAAACCAGCAGTGCTAGCAGGGAGATATCACCCAATAAGACCAATAACTTTTACAAACTCAAAATTATTACAGGAAGAACCATCCACTGATTATTCCAAGAACCCAAATTTCACATAGTTGCAATACTTAGGAAAACACAAACCAATACACCTGAGCCAGTAATTTCACTAACATGTTTGTTGTGCAAGTGCGATAAGAAGAGATAGAAATGATGTTAATGACTAACATAGGTTGTAGTAACATAAGGAATCAACACTTCATAAGCTCAACTCATAACCAATAAGAACAAGATCTCATCAACCATGTAAGTCGTGTCACACATCATCACAACATAAAAAATGAGCAGATCTGATCCCAATAGTTTAAGGGGGTCCCACCTACTAGTATTAGTTAGTTTTTTATAATAATAGGCTTTAGAAACACTTTGTGGGAAAAACTTTGTTCACAATTTTAATCATCAACAATCTTCTGAGTATATCTTGTGACACTATTTTTGAATCCCTCGCGACCACTTTCCATACTTGGCCATTTATTGGAATCTGTTTAGTGGGTTGGCAGGTGGATGATATGTACACTACTTAGTCACTCTTTGCCATCCTCGCTACCTTCGTACTTCTTTATAGGTATGCAATTATTAAGCTTTATTGTTGGTAGTTCATCATGTAGGAACCATTAAGATTGTCATTAATGTCTAGAAGGCTGGAGAATATTTGTCATTAATACAAATGAAGCCAATATTTGTGGAGAAGAGTGTTATCTTTTTCATGTATTCATTTCAAACATGATGCAATCTCTTTCATGCATCGACCAGTTGGCACCTTTACAAAATATCTAATTCTTAATCACTCTTCATCGTCATCGACACCTTTGCACTTTTTTCTAAATATGCAATTAGTAAGCTTTAATGGTAACAATTAATTACGCATGAACCGTAGAGATTGTCATTGATCAACGAAAGGCTTGAAGAGATATTCCATTGATACACATTAAACCAAGATTTGAGTAGGGTTATATTATACCTCCCCAATTTTCATTTCAAACAACATCTAGAGGGAACACAAATTCTCGTTAACTTATGGCTACAGTTCCACAACAGTTTTATCCAGATACAGTAAACACCTTTAGGAATGATGGCCAGAGGTTCCAGTATTCTGGGGAATATTATTACTACTCATCTCCGTCTGTCCAAGAGAAAAAAAGGAGATGGTCCCTTGGTGCACTGAGAGATATATCTCAATCCAAATAATTCCAAGGCAACCCTGCCTACTCAGACAACCTAGCCTCCTGCATTGATGGTTGGAACAGAGTTTGATGTGATGGATTTCAAGCCTGAAGGAGATGATATGATGGACGATGATATGACAATGGATAATGACAATGAAAATATTGTTCCCACTCTTACACCCAAATTGAAATCAACCATAATTGGTTCCACTTCCCGGCTCGGCGGTGGTGGTCGTGAAAACACCAAAAGAAGGGGTTTCAGAAAAGAAATTGATGTTGAACAAAATAGTCGCTTTCCTGCTCGAAAGTAGGAATTCTAGAGGTCCAAATTAGTCGATTCTGGGAGAAAGTCTTTCACTATAAGGAAATGATCTATTGATTCTCCCAGAGATGTATTTGAATACAAAAAATTATTCAATTGTCAGACCACTTTCCTATTCTCTGGATATATAATTAACATCTTAGGGAATGAGGACCAGAACTCCCACTGGTGCAAGGAATATTCCTACTAGTCATCTCCTGCTTCCCATAATGGACTAATTTGGGCCTCTAGAATTTCTTGTGCAACCTTTGTCCTTAAAGTTTTCGACTGTGAGGAGGTGGTTTATTGGTGTGTCCTAACTTTTAGTTTCTAGTTGTTCCATTTTCCCTGGAACATTTTTCATCTTCTTCCTGACGAGAAGCTTGTGAGAACTATCAATTTTACTGTAGGATTATTGTTCATCCTATTCAATCCAAGGATTCATTCCATTGCATAACCACTCTCTTGTTTATTTGTCATCTCAGGTCTTCTACAATATATTGATATCGGGGCACTAAACATTGACCCACCGAGGAGAAGACTGCAAGTATTTCCTTAAATAAAACATGGTAATCTGTTTTGTATGCATGTTGAAGAGCATATTGATGCCTCCTGCATGTTGTGGATCCTATGCCTGTGTTTATGGAAAATATGTTCAATTTTTTGGCCCAAAGAACTCGGTCCAATTTCTATGGATAGATATACAATGCTCAATATTCTTTTTTTTTAATGGATTTACTATTAAAAAAATTTCCTTGGAGTCTTGGTTGCTTCTTCTTTTCTGAATTTAACACCTCTTCTCATTGGCATGGTTCGATAGTCTCGTAGTTCTTCGATATTGTATTTTATTAATTAATTTGTTCTAAAATGGAGCATTTAACAATTATATGACAATGCATTGTGTCAATCCATCAGGATTTTATGGAAACAAAAATGAATTTCAGACAGTTTGAAACCAACGTTCAATTATATTTGTAATGCAGACAGAACATAGCAAGACCAAATGACAATGTTGCAACAAGATTACCATTCTTGTTTCTAGACATGCAATTATTAAGATTTAATGATAAAAAC
The DNA here is from genome assembly GCA_009831015.1 of Picea engelmannii. NCBI lineage: Eukaryota > Viridiplantae > Streptophyta > Pinopsida > Pinales > Pinaceae > Picea > Picea engelmannii. Next base: position 393,644 of record ML791163.1, read on the forward strand.
CCATCATGCAAGAAGTTTAATACTTAAGTTAATATGTTCAAGTCACAGAAGAATGTATCAAGAAAACAATTACTCCCACAAGTTGCAATAAAATCTAATCTTCAACAAAGCATTTGTTGATAATTACTAGAAAATGATGGTTTTGCAATAATAGGGCTTGCTTGAAACCAATTCCCACTTACGAAAATTTCCCTCCGCCTTTCTATTTTCCCACTCTTGTATCCCCTGTAGTTTCTCTTTCTGGTTACTTAGTCGTTGTTTTCGAAAAGGTATTTCTGCCCGGGTTGGTGGATTAACGCGTTCACATTTTCATCCATGATTTTATATGGCGATTCCAACCGAGTGCTTCCACTTTTTCTAAATTTCACTTTCCATTGTTATGTGACGTGTAAACAACACTCCAGCTTCTGCGATATGTAGATTTACTTGTGTACTTGCACATCATCCCCTCTTCCATGTTACACATTTTGCACTGAAATGTTCTGATATATACAATTTGACAGTCGGGGCCTTATGTCTCCTTGGGAACTCTTGTCACTCTATTTTGAAGCCTATGACCCATCCACGTCCAATTCCATACTTACTTGACTTTTTCTCTTGCAGATTCCGAAACAAGCGGAGTGCACTTTGAGTGTTCCTTGACCTACAAACAACCCCCCGACTTCCGCGATATACAAATTGACTTCCAAACTCCTACATCAACCCCTCTTCTATGTTACATAGTATGCACTCAAAAGTTTTGATCAATACAACTTGACCGTCGGGGCCTCACGTCTCCTGGGGAACCCTCTTCAGCCTATTTTGAAGACCGTTTGACCGCTTTCCATGGCCATTTCTTACAATATCTTTCGCGGATCGTTGAGTTGGTGGGTTCAGACAATTTCCAATTCCTAGTCATTGTTTTCTATGTCCGCCACCTTTACACTTCTTTCCAAGTATATGCAATAAGTATATAAATTCTCCAGAAACATGCAGAAAAGATCTTTCTAGGAAATTGGATATCTATTATAGATGTGAATATATTAACCCTTCTTTTCTGTCTTTTATACTTAACCAAATTCGCGGTTCTCTTTTCCATGTACTTTATCTTTCTCGTTACTTAGTAGTTTTTCCAAAAATTTCTAGCTACACGGGTTGGCAGACTTGTGGGTTCACATTTGCACTTGTGCTCTTATATCATGACTCTAACTAACCATTTGCTCATTCCATACCTAACCACTTCTCCAACCATGGATTCCCGAGTAGGCGTGCCCTAGATTGCACTTCTACTATTCCATGACCTGCAAACAACACCTTGACTTACGCTATATACAAATTTACAACCAGACTCTCACATCATACCATCTTCTGTATTACAGTCTACCTATCATCCCCTCTTTTGTGGTACAATTTTTTCATTGAAATCTTCCGAGACATAAAATTTAACCGTCGGGTTCTCATGACTCCTGTGGAACTATTTTCACCCCATTTTGAAGCTCATCCATCCACTTTCCATACTTCTCCATTTCTTGGAATTTCTTCTGCGGATCGTCGGGTTGGTGGGTTCAAGAAATATACAATTCCTAATCATTGTTTCCTGTGCCCATGCCCTTTGCACTTCTTTCTGAGTATTCAATAACTGAGTTTTAATGTGAACAACTCACCATGCCTTGAGGAGACCGTCATAATAATTGTTCCTACACAACTTGTATAGAATCATGCAGAAAATATCATGCCAGGTTATGGCATATATATTAAAAATACTTAGTGACTTTTTCTCTTGCGGCCTACTAAGAAGGCGGGTTCAAGATTTCCCTTGCATTGTTCCATGACCTAAAAAAAATGCCGAAAATTCCACGATATAGAGGAAGAAAAGATCTTTCCAGGTAATGGGATATCTATTACAAAATTTAATATATTAGCAAAAACGAGTTGATCGACCATTTTCCTACTCCATACTTACCCACGTTTTCGATTGCGGTTTCCCAGATAGGCGGACTCAAAATTTCCCTTCCATTGTTCCATGACCTACAAACAACACCCGAAGTTCTGCAAATATACAAACCATCCACTGGACTGCCCCATCTTTTTTACTTATAATAAAAAAGATTGTTTATATATATATATATATATATATATATATATATATATATATATTATAAAGACATATANTATATATATATATATATATATATATATATATATATATATATATATATTATAAAGACATATAATTTGACCGTCGGGCGCTCACCTCTCCTCCGTATGACTTGCAACCCTACTTTCAAGCCTGTCTGACCACTGTTCATACTTATGTATATATAAAAGTATTATTTATAACAAAAAATATTGTGTGTATATATATATATATATATATATATGTTAGGATATTTAGACACTTAGGAGCTAGTTAAGATCTACTTGGTCTAATATGTCATTAGGTAAAATTGTGTTTCTTAGTGTGTTTCTTTAGTATGCATTAGTATGCATTTGTAGTTAGGAAATCTGACGGTCATGATATGTTCCCGACATAGTGTTAAGAACCAAACATCAATATAGCATATAAAAACCTCAGGAAAAGTACTCAATGCCTTGAAAAAGGAGATAATTTCAGATAATAAGCCTCTTCGAGGGGGCAACCTCCTTTTACCCCACTTAAATGTTGAAGTTCAAGATGGTTCAAAATGAAAATGTCTCCTTTGTATATATAGGAGACTAGGAGGTATAATTACAAATAATGGCCTAAAGCCGACATAATTAAAATAACATTACTAATCTAAATTACAACTAATGGCCTAAAGCTGACATAAATAGAATAGCATTACTAATCTAATATGCCCCAATTAAGGGGTAATGAGCCAATATTAGGGCTTAACATGCCCCT
>ML791163.1:409997-441276 GCA_009831015.1 Picea engelmannii
AAATAATCATAAGTATTATCCTCTATAAGCCAACACCCTGCAGTCTTGCAAAGTTCAGCTATTCTCCGCAGAAGAGGATTATTGTTGCAATTAGAGTTGAATCCTTCGCTCATTTGTGGCTTTGGAGGCACTTCATGGTTTCTTTATATAATGGAACATATATGTGTAACAGAGTATGAATAGCACCGAAAGAATTCCATTTGCTTAACAAAATTCTCCAGGAGAGTAGACAATGTCTTCAAGAACTAGCAAGAAAATGTTATAAATCCGGAGCCCAACACTGGGGCCGTGGATGTTTCCCCATAAGGGTTTTACCATGTGAAAACATCAGTGTGTTGATATTTGATCAAGTTATGTAAGTGGTTATTTAAGGTGTTCATCCTCTGTTGGAATACCTATGTTTTCGAACATGGTATCAGAGCCTATTTGAAGACCCGCTCCTGTTGTAGATCGAGATCGTGAAGACGAGTTTCTTCATCTCCATTTTCTGGCATTTTCGTACATTTATGGGCTAAGAGGACCGTTCCATTTCATCCAGGTCACTCTTTTCATTCAGGAACAATTTTCATTTCACTCGAAAAGGTTTATGTTTTCCCAAGATACATCAATTAAAGTCAGATTCAGAGGTATAAAGCCTGAATACGCATTTTTTAAAATTTATGCAAACTTTTATTTTGATTTTATTTCGGTTTGTATTTTTTATTTTCGGGTTGCTACTCTTTTATATCTATATATGATATTTTCCCCATGGAAAATTAGAAACAAATAGGAAAAGGTGCATCTTCTGGGTAAGCTAACCCAGATCTAACCCTTGTTGTCATCGAGAAGCGAATATTCTTTCTTGTGTGAAAATAGTTTTTTTTTAGCATGCTCTCCAAGGCCATCTTCAACAACAAAAACAACCCCAATCCTCCTTCTGAACATTAAAATATGTTTTTCTAGACCATTTGGTTAAAACTTTCCTTATTAAGTAAGAGGTCTCGAGTTCAAGTCTCTCTTTTGTTACTTATTTTGAAAAAGTTCATGCTAAAAATTGTAAAGTGCATTTCACTTCAAGTATAAAAGTGAATCACTATAAGTAGCTTTATATTTTATTTTAGAGTTATTTATTTTGCATGCAACTTTTATGTTATAAGGTAACCTCATTGTAAAAGTGATCCCCACTTCTCTTTATAAAAGTGGGTCACTTCATAAAGTAGCTTACACTATCACATGGTTATTTGGTCATTGTTTATGCATTTTTTTAAAAGGGCATAACTCTCATATCAGAAGTCCGTTTTTAGTGTCGTTTTTTTTAAAACCGCATAACTTTTCAAGATATTTCCATCCCGATCATTAGTTTTGGTTTTTAAATCTGCATTATCTACATATTTAATCTAGCTTCTACAAGTAATGTCTTACTTACCAGCAACAACTACTTCCAATGGAAATCCCATATGGAAGATTTATTAAGAAGTAAAGACCTGTATTGGATTACCTTGGGAAAGGAAACAACCCCCACTGATTATGATAAGAAATCCAAATGGGATGATAGGAATGATGAATCACGTGGACTAATTGGAATTTCCATCTCTCCTGATTTAAGGTACCACCTTCAAGGAATTGATGACCTCGAAGAAGCTTCGAACACGATTGAATCTGTGTTTGGTAAACTCAATATTATTCGAGCACAACAGTTAGAAAATCAAATACTAACCTTGAGTCCAAGTGATTTTTCTTGCCTTGGAGACTATCTATCTAAATTTAAAACACTCAAAATTTTATGTGAAGAATGTAAGATAGTAATGGAGGAACAACGTTGCATATGTATTATTCTTTCTAAGCTAGGTAGTGCATATTTTGTGTTTGTATCTACCTTTTATGCCATGAAAGAGGCTCTAGGGAAAGCTTATGTAAAAACCACCCTTGAGTCCTTTTGTGCTTCTTTGATTAGAGAGGAAGATAATCTTGTACAACTTGGAGTGATCAACACTGCAGATGCCTCAAACAAAGCCTTAATTGCCCAGTAGAAAGATAAACACAAGTATCCCAAGAAGAAACATCCTCACTACAACAAAAAACAACCTAAGGGTCCCAAACCCTCTCAGACAGCTTCAGCTCCTAATGGTGACAAAGGATCAAAATACAAAAGTAATAATACTAACAAACATTGCAACTTTTGTAATAAATATGGTCATGATGAGTCCAAATGCTTTAAGAAGATGGGAGCCTTAGAAGCAGTGATGAAGAAACACAACATTAGTATCGATTCTTCTTCTTGTTCTTTTTCTCATGGACATGCACTTTCTGCTTCTGGTTTTTCCTTCAATACAACTTCGAATACTACTTCTTCTTCTGATGAGTGGCTTATTGATTCAGGAGCATCTTATCATATGGATAAGGATAAAGCCATATTTTCTTCTCTAAATGAATGTAACGCCGAGAAAATATTTGTTGGTGATGATAGATCTCTTAGTGTTGTAGGATCTGGAACAATTCATGTAGAAAATGGCCATTTCAATGATGTATTATGTGTTCCAAATATTTCTTGTAACCTTCTATCAGTATATCAAATCACTCATTTCGGTGAAGGTAAAACCGTCGAGTTTTCACCGCACCAAGTTGTAATCAAGGATCTAAAAGATCCTAAGCATGTTCTTGCAACTGGACTTGTTGATGATATTACCAGGTTGTACAAGTTTGACAACTTTGGGTCATCGGCTTTTTCATCAGTTTTTGTTGCTCATAGTGATGACTTGAGCAAACTTTGGCATGAGCGGTTTGGTCATCTAAACTATCGCTCATTGCAGCAACTATGTAATCAACAGATGGTGACTGGTCTTCCTCTGGTTTCATGCAAAGATGGTGTTTGTGCCAGTTGTGTTCTCGGCAAACATCATCAGGATAGTTTTGACAAATGTGCCTCTTGGCATGCCTCGAGTCCTTTGCAGGTTGTTCACAGTGATTTGTGTGGTCCACTTTCTTCTCCTTCTTTTTCTGGGTGCAAGTATTTCTTAACTTTCATTGATGACTTTTCTAGACGTACTTTGGTTTACTTCTTAAAACTCAAGAGTGAAGTTTTTGACAAGTTTTTGGCCTACAAGGCCCTTGTAGAAAAGAAATCTGGACATCAAATTCAAAGGTTAAGAACATATAATGGAGGCAAATATGTGAACAAAAATTTTACAAGTTATTGCACTACACAGGGCATCCAAATGCAACACACTATTCCATATACACCACAACAAAATGGTGTTGTTGAGAGAAAGAACTGCACATTAAAAGAAATGGCTAATTGTATGATCTAATCTAAGGGATTAAGTCTACAGTATTGGGCGGAAGAAATCAACTGTGCAAATTACATAGTCAATCACACTCCCACAAAGGCTCTTAAAAATATAACACCGGAAGAAGCTTGGAATAAAATTAAACCAGATGTAAGTCACTTCCGTGTATTTGGCAGTATAGCATGGGCTCACATTCCTGATGAGAAAAGGAAAGCATTGCAGCCTAAAAGTGGGAAGTGTATATTTGTTGGTTATTTTGAATATGTCAAGGGTTATATACTTCTTCAACCACATTGTAGTGAAATTATTCTTAGAAGAGATGTTAAATTTGATGAAAATCTCTTGGCCTGCAAGCCTAATTCGGCGGTTGCGCCTTCTTTAGCCTATGAGCCATCTTCAACGTTTGTGCCTTCTTCTATTCCTATTCTAGTTTCTTCTTTAGATGATGAAAGTGAGGATGAAAATCCACCTCTACCTACAACATTCCTCCAGATGAGTCCTTTGAACCTGAACAAGCATCAGTTACACCGCTTCCTAGATGGGTCTGTTCAACACGAGAAGTAGCCGGTGATCTTGTCGTGATCCTTCATATCAGCATCAGACACGTTCACCGTTCCAGTGAGCCTCTTCTCTTTTGGCTCAAGTTTCAGAAACTTATGATCCAGAGACATTTTCAAAAGCTTCAGGTCATCTAGATTGGGATACAACAATGAATGAAGAGTATTGTTCTTTAATGGAAAACAATACTTGGGATCTTGTATCTCTTCCAAAAGGAAGAAAACTTGTTAGATGCAAATGGGTATACATAACTAAGTATGCATCAAATGGAAGTGTTGAAAGACACAAGGCTCAGTTAGTTGCCAAAGGATTTTCCCAAGTTGAAGGAATTGACTATAATGAAACCTTCACCCTTGTAGCCAAAATGAATTCCATCCGCCTTGTTCTTGCCCTTGTCACCTCACATAAATGGGAGGTCCATCAGATGGATGTTAAATCTGGCTTCTTGCATGGCGATTTGAAATAATAAATCTACATGGAACAACCTCCTAGCTATGTCTAGAATGACTCTAGCCTTGTCTATCACCTGAAGAAATCTCTTTATGGTCTCAAGGAAGCTCCCCGATCTTGGTATGCCAAAATGGATAGTTTTATTATTGCCACTGGATTCTCTAGATGCCATTCTGATCCTAATGTCTATACCAAGAAAGTAGGAAGCCATCTCATAATCCTTGTCCTTTATGTTGATGACCTTATCCTTATTGGTAGTGACTCAAAACTTTTAAACCATGTGAAAACCAACCTTAAGAATAAATTTGAAATGAAAGACTTAGGCTTTTTGCACTATTTCCTTGGCCTCCAAGTTTTTCAAACTAATGAAGGAATTTTTCTTTCCCAATCTAAGTATTCGTGTGACCTTCTTCATCGCTTTCACATGAATGATTGTAAACCAACCCCTTCTCCCTTCTAGTCTAGAGTCAAGCTTTCTACCACTTGTACTTCTCTTGAAGTTGATGCCACCCTGTATCGTCAGTTAGTTGGTAGCCTCTTATAATTGACTCATACCTGTCCTGATCTTTCCTTTGTTGTTGGTCTTGTTTCCTGATATATGAAAACACCCCATGAAAGCCATTGGAAAGCATCTAAAAGGATACTTCACTATGTTCATGGTACAGTTCAGTTTGGGATACATTACAGTTCAGGGGGGACTCCCTTATTGGTTGGTTTCATTGATTCAGATTGGGTTGGCGACCCCGATGATCAGAAGTCTACTACAGGTTATGTTTTCAGCCTTGGTTCAGGACCTGTCACTTGGGCCTGTAAGAAACAACAGTCTATTGCACTTTCTTCAGTAGAAGTAGAGTACCGAGCAGTGGTAAATGCAAGTCAGGAAGCCCTGTGGCTTCAATAGATCCTTTCAAAGTTTAGATTCCAGCACCAACATCTGACCAACCTTTGGTGTGACAATCAGAGTGCCATCAAGCTCGCCAAAGACCCAGTTCAACATCATCATAGGAAACACATCGAGATACACATGCACTTCATCAGAAATCTCATTCATGATCAAGTTATTGAAGTGCTCTTTTGCCCTACAGAAGATCAAGTTGCAGATATTTTCACAAATTCAGTTACATAAGCGATGTTCTCCAAACTTTGATCTATGTTAGGAGTTCAGGAAGTTTTCATTAAGGGAGGATAGGCTCTAATGCCTCCTTCCTTCTCCTATTGTGTCATTATTGTAAATCATTCAATCCTATCCCAAGTTGTTCTTAAGGGGGGATGTTAGGATATTTAGACACTTAGGAGTTAGTTAATATCTACTTGGTCTAATATGTCGTTAGGTAAAAGTGTGTTTCTTAGTGTGTTTCCTTAGTATGCATTAGTATGCATTTGTAGTTAGGAAATCTGATGGTTACAATATGTTCCCAACATAGAGTGATTTGATGGTTTATACTCTCCTCGATATTAACGGACATTGATCCATGGATTAACACCTGATTGGTCCATGATCTCTATTTAAAGAGCATGGAGGGTCATTTGCCAATGATCGATTGTGAGAAAATCTCTTGTAAAATCCCTCTGTAATCTTTTTCTTTGCATTAATAAACTGCTCCAAGTGGCCATGTTGGTTGGGGCCATGGATGTTTCCCCTTAGGGGTTTTACCAGGTGAAAACATCAGTGTGTTAATCTTTCATCTGGTTATGTGAGTGGTTACTGAAGGTGTTCGTCCTCTATTGGAATACCTATGTTGTCGAACATGGTATCAGAGTAACCCTACTTTCAAGGCCGTCTGACCACTGTTCATACTTATGTATATATAAAAGTCTTATTTATAATAAAAAATATTGTGTATATATACAATCTTTCCCTTCCATTGTTCCATGACCTACAAACAACACTCGAAGTTTGACAAATATACAAACCATCCGCTGGACTGCCCCATCTTTTTTACTTATAATAAAACAAATTGTTTATATATATATATATATATATATATATCTTATGTGTGTGTGTATATATAAGGTCTTATTTCCAAGTATGCAATTAAAAATCGTTAATTCTAAACCAGGATTTCATGAGGTCTTCCATTAATACACATAAAACCAAAATTTTCAGCTGGTTATATTATCCCTTCCGAATGTTAATTTCAAACATCATGGAATGTCATTTGCGCATCGTTGGGTTGGCCCGTTCATGAAATATTCAATACTCAATTCTGAAAATGAGTCTGAACGACCATTTCCCTATTCCATACTTAGCCACTTTCCTAAAATTCAACAAATACACAAACCATCCGTTGAACTGCCCCATCATGCTCTCTTCTATTGTACACATTTTGCAGTAAACAATTTCGAGACATAAAATTTGACCATCAGACACTCACCTCTCTTGAGTATCCCCTGTAACCCTATTTTGAATCTCGTCTGACCACTTTTCATACCTTGCCATTCCTTGCGTGCTCTTCCCCGTCTCTGTCACCGTCACACTTGTCTATAATAAAAAAATGTTTATATATATCTTGTTTCTAAATATGAAATTAGTGAGATTTAATTCTAACAACTCATCGTGTAGAAACTGTATAGATTGTCATTGATGAGCGAAAGGCTCGAGGATATTTCCTATTAATACACATTAAAACAACATTTGTGGAGAGTTATCTTATCCTTTCTGAGTGTTGATTTCAAAATCATGGAATGTCGTTTTCATGTTGTCGGGTTGGCATGTTCACGAAACCTCCAATCCTTAATTTCTCTTCATTGTACCCGCCACCTTCACACTTCTAAATATGAAATAAGTAATATTTACTTCTAACAGCTCATCATGCAGCACCCATAGAGATTTTAAATAATGAGAAAAAGGCTCGAGGATATTTCCCATTCATAAAAATTGAACCAACATTTGTGGAGGGTTATATTATCTCCTCCAACTATTCATTTCAACCATCGTCTAGAGAAAATCAACGTTCTCATAAACCTATGGGATCATATTGACATCAGTCCTATGGAGATAAAGTGAAAATCTTTGGGTGCAAGGACCAGAACTTCCAGTGGTCCAGGGCATATTTTTATTACTCATCCCCTGTCGCCCAGAACAAAGTAATTTGGACCTTTGGGATTTCTCGTGTAGGATGTGTCCCTGAATTTTTTGACCATAAGGAGTTCTTCTCTTGGTTATCTGATAAATATATTTCACACCAAATAATTATTCTAGTGTGGGACCACTCTTTAGTTTCTTTGTCACCTCAAGTCTTCCTCCAAATGTTAAGATTATCAGAGCCAACATTGACGTTCAAAGGAGAAGATTCCAAGTTGTTCCTAAGAAAGAATAATAATAGGTTGGACCTCTTCCCTGAGTTCTTGGAAGACCCGATGGTAGTTCCTGAAGATATCAAAATATTGCAGGTTAGTTCATTTAGAAATCCATTCAAGGAAATTGCCTGGTTGTTTACAAGAAGAACGGGACAGGAGTTCACAACAACTATTTCATGCATGGCTCTTTATATTTTGTATTTCACAATCAAGTAACAAGACATTTTTTATCGAGGCAAGCTAATTTCCCATGAAATTTGTTCCCAATTGTCAATCTTCAAAAAGGAGAAGAAATTTTATATGTCATACTACTTGGTTTTTGCGGTAGAACATTGCTACCAGTTTCCAAAATTGTCTCTGTCCAAGAATGTAAACTGGGAATTCGAACCAGTAACATTATGGTACCAGGCCTTGTGGAAGTACAAGGTATCCCACTATTTTTATGAGGTTTTAATGGCTTTGTGTCTATTTTCAAAGTTTTATTGTTAGAAGAAGATTCTCCCCACATATATGACCAGGAAACAAGGTTTTTGGACAGGAAGGGGGAACTTGAACATATGGAAAATTACATTGTGATAAGGATATTTGGCTCCATGGAAAAGCCTTCTCTCCTTCCATGTCACATTAATGACAGAATATTTTTTACCGAAATAGAAAGACCATACAACTACTGGTTGCATCTATTCCAAGAGAAGAGAAAAAAATAGTTCATTCCTCTGCCTTGGAAAGTTGGGGACTTTGTGTTGAGGAAATTCAACAAAATTGATGAATCCACAACCCATTTCAACAACTTGAAGCTAAGATATGATGAAATCCTAAGAGGGTTCGACCCTAATAATTTTTTTTTAGAACATTTACAAACACTTGGCTTCGACAATTCATTTTTCAAAAAACGCCTGACTGAAAAAAGAGACACTGATGACAATGCTCATGATCATGATGACGACGACCTAGACACATTGCGAAGCACCACTAAATTGTACAAGCAATAGGGAAAAGGCCCGGATGAGAAGAGTGCTCAATCGGCAAATAACACTCCCAAAAGTATGAAATCTCGGAGCATCGCTCAAATGACCCACCACAATAACAAAGAAACTCATAATTCTTCAAACAAAGGAGGATATAATGACCCTCCTCACCCTAAAATTGATAGTTCTCACAAGCTTCCAGTGGAAAAGAAGAGAAAAAAACTGTGGGATAGGCGGAAGATCCTGAGAACATGGAACTTGAGTCTGATATGGATAGTGTATTTAGCTCCCTTGATCATCGCGGAGACGCCATCCAACATAGTCATCCAATGCACATAATTGATACTGAAAATTCTGACGAAGATGAAACCTTCATGTTCCAGAGCGTTGTTTTTTACAACCAATCCAAAAAATTAATTATTGAAAAAAAAGATGTAAAAAATAATAAAGGAAAATCTCATTCAAAGGTTAACCTTGTGAAAATGAAATTGTCCCAAATATGTCAACTTCACATAGCGAACTTAGATTCTCTTGATGATTCCATTAAAGGCATTGAGGTCAAGAATGCTAGACTGAAGGACCGGGTGAGAACATGGAACTTGAGTCTGATATGGATAGTGTATTTTGCTCCCTTGATCATCGCAAAGATGCCATCCAACATAGTCATCCAATGCACATAATTGATACCGAAAATTCTGACGAAGATGAAACCTTCATGTTCCAGAGCGTTGTTTTTTACAACCAATCCAAAAAATTAATTATTGAAAAAAATGATGTAAAAAATAAGAAAGGAAAATCTCATTCAAAGGTTAACCTTGCGAAAATGCAATTGTCCCAAATATGTGAACCTCACATAGCGAACTTAGATTCTCTTGATGATTCCATTGGAGGCATTGAGGTTGAGAATGCTAGACTGAAGGACCGGGTCAAGGAATTGGAAGAAGCTTTCATTCCTATACCATTGCTTTCCAATCCTTTAGAGATAGCCATGCCTACCACCCCTGCAACCAAGTTAAAAGGATCCTCTAGCCTCCTCGCATCATGTACAGGATATGTGGAGAATAATGTCAAGAAAAGAATGGACCTGATTGATGAGTCACGGGAAATATCACAAACCATGGCTTCCCTTGGAACGAGGGCAGATAATTTTCTCGAACATTTGTAGGAGGAATTAAAAAATGAAGAACTCTTCTATTTAGACATGGTCCTTACTTTTGGCACCTTTGTCAACAACATGACAGAAACGAGAAGAAGACAACAAGATCTCCCATCAAAAAACTGGATCACTCAATTAAATGCATCCTGGAAAGAAAAAGTGAAGAACCTATATCTCATTGTCTAGTCATGTAAACAAGGCATATCAAAGAAAGAAAAATTATTCACAAATATGACCAAAATAGAATTAGACAGAAGGACCAATGACTTCCAAGATGCCAACTTAATCGTCAACACCTTCCCCTTAACTAAGAAATCCTTCGATAAATAGGTTAATATTTTTAAGGAGTTGTCTTTGGAAAAAATTTACAGCATCCTTGAATATGGTGAAGTTGACATCAACAACTGGCTAGTCAACTATTCAGTATAGAATGAACAAATTGATCAGGCTCTGCATAATCATTCTATCGATATAAGGGAATTATAAAAGGAACATTTCAACATAAAAATCCATAATGAGATCAATGTCGCCCCCTTGAGAAGCTACATTGAAGAATGGATCGAAAGGGAATTGAAGAAGTTTGTCGATGAAAGGCAATAGGCAGCTACCACGATTCTAATAGTCATCGACGACATCAATCCAAAGGCATAAGAAATAAAATAGAAAAAGGGGTAATATGCACCATCATTGTAAGTCTATACTGATGACATCATGCTTTCCTTATCAATCCAGTTATTCCACTTTTTTAAATAGAAATGTCTAGTCAAAGATAGATACCTTTCAATTTTTTTTCTTTTTAGGTATTACACTATATTGTCACCTACTTTTTCTTTCCACAATCTTATTTCTTGTACATATTTATCTTATGGTCCGCGGGATCCCCAATCCCATTCTATATGACAAACACATTTAAAATTGCTGGAATATGGAACATACACTATTATTTTTTGATATATTTCAAAAAAAACTATTTTTTATTTTCTTTTATATATATGTCCTCATAAATTTTTATCTTCCACTATGTTGAATGTCAAGAAATTGTGTTTATTTAATTTCAAAACTATTTTTTATCTCCTTTTGTATAAATGTCCTCATATATTTTGAACATAGAAAAATAGATTGTATTATTTCAAAAAATAAATGGGACTCCAGGGGCCACATGTCAATTACTGCATGGATACCACATGTGCTCCATGTTGCTTTCCATGTGCTCCATGTTGATTACAACATCTATGTTGTTGTTTCCATCTATATTTGCTACTTTCCCCCCACCCGTGTGCATTTATTCCCAATTCAACCCGGTAGGGACTACATTGCCATGCAACACTTGTTTGGGAATGCAATTATTAATTTAGTTAAATATATTAATTTATTAAGTTCTATGATTTAAATTAAAATTATTAAAATTTTATTTGTAATTTAAATAATATTTTATTTGTAATTTGTAAATTTACCACAACTTAAAATTATAAAAATCACAATCTTTTCTACCGATGCAAATAGGTAGATAATCATAGGAAATTGTCGTGTAAGACAATTTTCATTAATTCATAATTATAAAAATTATAGAATTAGTAACAACCAATTTATAAAAGTGGTTGCTAATTTTCCACTTTTGGAAACTAATATATTGTTAATTGATAGGAGACATGTCTTGGGATAACCATTAATGTAATATATAATAATAATGTATTAATGTAATATATAATAATAATGTATTAATGTAATACATTAATGTATTATATTAATGTCTTACATTAATATAATATATTAATGCATTAATATACATCAATCAATGGTATATTAATGTAATATATAATAATAATGTATAAAGGTATTTTATAAATTAAAGTGTTAATTTACATTAGTGTATAATTAAACTATTCAACTTAAGAAATAGAGTATTAAGTTTGGAGGAACTAGAAACAAGCTTAGATCATCATAAGGAGGTTGTTAAAAAGTCAATCCATAAATAAATAAATAATTAAATAGTCCATGAAAAGGAAATAGCAATAACTTAGAATTGATTGATACATTAACAATGTAATGTATTAATTAATTAATATATCAATACATTGTTAAAGTATTATATGCAAATAAAGTAATTCATTAATAATACATTAAATATGTTAATTAGCTTTCACAATATATAACTTTGATTCATAGAAATTGTGAATAACTATGTCAAATTTGATTTTTTCTAAAGTGGTATCTTATTTTTCCAACAAAATATAAGATATATGTTTTTGTTCCTTCAGTTGTTCAGTATCTTAAAAATGACATTTTGTTCCAAAAACTTGTATACTTGTAGAGAACCCATTTTTCTTATGCCTTGTATTTTTTTGGAAATTTATAATAGTAATTTTATATTTTTTTTAAATTATCAAATTAAACATACAACAACTTTTATTCATGCAGTCTAAGAGGGTATCAGTCTCCTCTAGTGCCACATATAACTCATTCTAGAAATGGTTAAGCCTACAAAACATTATAGAAGAAATAATAGAGGTATGTATTCTAGGGTTTTGATATAAGTCAAAACAAAAATAGATTAAAAATAGTGAACATTATTAATTTTTAAAAAAAATGTATATTTGAAATATGCACAACCAATTCTATCTATATTTGTAGTTTCGTCAGTAACTAAATTGTGTAGTCTATAGAATAATAAATTAAAAAACAAAGATATGGAGGGGAATTCATAAAAATTGATGTTTTTATGTATTTGCAAACCAAACTTCTAATTTTTTCATCCTAAACCTAAATCTGAAGCAACCAACTACGCAAACATATATGCTAGAGTTATCACTCCCACCCAAAACGAAAATTAAATTCAAATAACACATGCCTCTTCCTAAATCCTGGGTGCATTTATAAAACACACGTGTGCTATTGGCAACAATAATGCAGACTTGTTTGTATTAACACAAATCAATTCTCTCTCTCTGCCCCTCCCATCCCCTTTTCCTCCTTCTCCCTCAATCCCTCTAACTTCGTCTCCATTTTACGACCTCACTCTCCCTATCCCTCACTCACTCTCTGTCAGAAACCTTAAATTTCAATAAAAAATATATATATTTATATATACAAATAACCATAATTTTCTTTAATGATTATTCATCATCATTATTGTCACATATAATTTTATTTGTATATTATAATTTTCTTTGTTTCCCTTATGATACAGAAATTTCATTATCCTTTCAATGTTTTGTCATGACAAGAATCTCATAGGGACTACATACTTACACGAAAAGACCTTTAAAACATTAACATATCTTGTCATAACTTCTTATAGTTTAATAATGGAACTGTGCTATAGTCAACCTTATCGTTCACCCTTATGTATCATATTTATATAAGTTATCAAAAGTTTTATTTCATTAAGACCAAGTATTCGATAACCTATAAAGTATAATTGTTATTACTAAGTGGCGATCTCTATATATGTTTATTTCTTATTGGGGTCATGATTCATATGAGGTCACTCGATTATTTGGTTGTTGGCTATAGCCCTCTCCTTATGGATATAGGTTTACTATTGGTGCTACCATGTTCTTATACTTGTGATATTTAATTCATTTCATATTATATGGTGTTTAATATTGTTTTATGGTAACTCTCATACATAAACTTGAGATTCATTAAATAGGTTTCATTATTTATAAATAACCATATTTTGAAATGAGTTATCATTGTAAGCCAGCCATGTGTGTTACACCTCTCCTTCGACAAGAGGAATTAGACTTGAGGATTTTATTTGGGTGTTTTACAAGGTTTAAAATCATGTTATGGTATCTATCTTGAAGTAAAACTTCACCAACTCTTCCTCGTTATCCAACATCCTCTATGGATCATTTATAATGCAATGGTATTTCATGTTCCACATATTGATGTTTCCATGTTGAGGAGGATTATTCGACTGTTGCCCTAAAATATGTATATGTGTTGTTTTGTTATTCCTCCAACAATTAGGTTTTGTTTTGAAATTATTTATCTTTCCTAACTCTCCCACACTTAGCTCATTCCGTGTTCTTCACTTCTTTCCCTTGGCTATGTGTTCTTCCTAAGAGGTTTTCCATTTTTCAAGTTTACAGAGTGGAGGTATGGATTCCCCATTCTCATTTTTGTTTCCTAGGAAATTTATTAGGTAAACAATTTGGGAGTTCGTAGCTTCCTTGGTATTTCTATGAGTCTTATTAACACTTTCAGGTTCGATTCTTTTATCTGGTAAGAAACTCTCATGACCATCATGGTTTCTTGTAACTATGGTGGTAGTTTAACTTAATAATATTTCCTGAGTATTATCCTTCATAATATTAGTTTGTAGTTGGAATTGAACCTTAATCCTTCGACAATATCTCTTGTCGAACTTCTGGTTCTTATATATATGTTTCCCTATAATTTAATGACTATAGGTTTTATATTTGGTCGTAGTAGTTTTACTTTCGTATTTGTTTCGAGGAGGTTTTACCTTAGCCTCAGATTTTTTCCGTTAGTAACTAGTAATCTCAATGGTCTGGGTTTACCATTACAGGGTCAATTGTTTTCATTTTTCATCTTTGGTCGATGATTAAGACCATTCATCTTGTTTTATTCATCTTAGACTTAGTTTAGGACTTCCGCTATGATATTTCATGCAGGAGGAGTTTGCACCGACCTTGGTAGTTACTTTAATTTACATTTTGTACATCTATTGTAGTTTTTCATTAATTTTTGATGCGGACCTATCGACTCTTGGGATCGAGATCCGCTCACAGGATCATTCTCTATCCCCTTGAGCCAGATCGTCTCTTTCGATTCCTTGCAAGAATCTCAATTTTATCGATCCATAGGTCCTTTTCGCAACTCGCAATCTCACAAGTTCGTGAGTCGTGACTCTCGACTCTTCCTTCTCAAATCAACGATACCCTAGATCATGAAATAGTTATGGCTCCTTCTCTGTCAGCACCTTCTGTGTGTGACAACTATCTAGGTTTAAATTCCAGCGCCTCTTGCAACTCGCCACTTCGCGAGTTTCACTGTTGAGCTCACATACACTTGTCTCACAAATCCTTGAGATGTGAAAAGTCAGCAGAGTGTTGACTCCTCCCAATATGTGACGTGTGTCCACCGATCTAATTCCTGGGACCACTATGTGGTTATGCCACGTGTCCCCTCCATGCCTCAACTCTCAGCACTTCGTGACTTCTGATGTCAAAAACAACTCCTTTCAACCTCCGAACCCTCGAATGCACGAAGTGCGATGGGGTTCCTGATCCAACGGTTATCCTCCTGTTCTCTAGATCCAATGGTTATCCATGCTCCTCGAGATTTCCCCACTCACGACTTGGAGCACCCAAGTTTTTGGCTCTCACTTGGCGAACCTCCGAGTTCACGGGATCCTTCGATCTCTGCCACCTTTCCTCCTCCGATGGACGACTGTGATTCTCTCACGACTTCGGGACTTTCAGGACAAAAGTCTCGACCTCTTATCCTCCGATATGCCAAAATGGTGAATTTCTGACACGTCGTCAATGCGGGTCCCATGATGGAAATTCCCACCTTTTTGAGTTTCGTACTTCTCGACTTCGCGAATCCGGATGCTGAGCTTTCGGCTCTTCAACTCACGAAACCCTGAAATGGTCAACAAAGGTTTGACCTCCATCTTGGCGAGCATGCCATCTGTCCACTCTCAGATGAATGGTCCTGATCCTCTTCACGACTTCGCCACTCACAAAATCGAAGCACTTCCTCTTCTGAACCCCGATGTATGAATCCTCGATAGAGAGGATCTTGTGACACGTGTCCTTCCAATTGGACAACTCAGATTCTCTCGCTATTTCGAGACTTCGCACCTTGCGAACTCGCGTGTCTTGATGCAAAGGTTTTGATCCTTCAACTCACAAAATCCCGAAATGAGATTTACGTGGGTGATCCAACGACCCCTGTTGGTTCAGATCCTATGGTCTGATTCTCCCAAAATTACACTTAGAAAAACACCCATCGTAACCTTCTTTCTCCTTTGCGAGATCTGACGGTTCTTGGAACTTCTCGAATTCTCCACGGAGAATTTCGACCATCAAATTCCTCCTTGACGATTTCCGTGAAATGAACACAGTATCTTCTTTCGGAACTTGTCCTCCAACAAAACAATGTCGTTGCACCTTCTTCCAATAATTCAGGGCACTAAACCTCCTGATCTTTTCTTTGACAACTTCGAAGATCCTATCCCTCCTAATCTTGATTGAAAAATCCTCAAGTCCTTTAGGGAAATTTCCCGCGTGCACTCTTTGCGGAAATTCTTCAAATACTTCCAAGTATTTGAACCTCTTCGACTCTGTGCACTCCTTGCGTCAACAGTCTTTTCAACAGTTTCACTTAAGTTGCAAACAATAAGACTTTACTCGGCCTACTCACTCCTTGCACGGATCCTATTCTTAACTTTCACTTCTGCGAGAACGAGAACAATGTTATCCCTCCTGAGCTTGTAGAGACAAACTCTGACTTCTGTCAACGCACACCTTGCGGACAATTTCACTACACTCCTTGCAAGAAAAATCTTGCTCAAATAGAGAAACAATTGAAACTTATTCTTAACTCTCCCTCTCTTCATATTTCAGACATTTAAAATGAAATCATACATTCATGCATCAAAGAAAATGCATAACAAAGAGTAAACAAGCATATATAAATCAACATGTACAACACAAAAAACAATTGAACACCATGACTCTAAACTAAATATCTTTGTATTAATTCAAAGCTTCTGTACATGGGGTTTTACTCTACACGACTCTCTTCTTCTACTCTCCTATGCTCTCTCGATTGATTATGATTCTTCTAATACAATGATACAAGTGAGGGTGTCTATATCCTTTTTCCCTCCGGCTCCTAAGACTGTCTAATCTAAGAATTCAAAGCTACCTACTTACATTTACTAGTATAAATGCCTCTTAGTCCTTCAAACGAGAGTGGGACGCTCAAGGTATGATTACAATCAAGAAGTACACCCTTCCTTAATTATCTCATTTAAGTTTGGTGCATCCAACTTCAAAACATTTCAAACAATTTATCATGTGCCAAAATGCATTGGTGCTTTCCCCACGCTCGCTTGATGTTGGTGATGCTCCTGCATCATACTCCCTCACTTGAAATTTTTCATGGGATCCTTCCCATGGGATCTCGCATGGTCTGTCCATGCTTCTGGATCTCTGATTCATTCTCCCAGCTGGCATGTTCAACTGGATGTCCCTTCCACTTGACCAAGTATTCAAAATATTCCTTTCTTCTGGTCATTTTGCTAACTCTTTTGTCCAGTATGCTTTCCATCTGTGGCTTCTCTGCAATTGGCATCTGTTTTGTCCACTGAACCTCTGGTTTTTCATCACTTGTTCCTACTTCCTCAGCTTTGTATGGGTACAAATCTGAGATGTTGAATATCGGAGAAATTTCAATCCCATCGGGTAATTCAATCTCATAAGCATTTGCCCCAAATTTCTTCAAGACCTTACATGGTCCGATCTTCTTCATCTTCATTTTGTTATATGTCCTCTTCGGGAACCTTTCCTTTCTTAGATGTGCCAGAATCAAATCACCAACCTCAAATTGAATTTGTCTTCTGTGTTGATCTTCTCTGCGCTTATACTCTTCGCTCGAGTTCTGCAATCTCTCCTTCACCAAGATGTGAAGTTCTTTCATTGCTTCTGCGAAATCCTCTGTACTAGCACTCCTAGTTTCATTTTGTTCTGAATCTCTCAATTCGGAAACTCCTCTTGGTTGCATCCCATAAAAAATCTAGAATGGACTCTTCCCTATGCTTATGTTGATTGAATCATTATAAGCAAATTCCGCCTGTGGCAGAATATTGTCTCACTGACTGTGGTGTTCTGTCACCAAGCTCCTCAACAAGTCTCCCAAACTTTTGTTCATAAATTCTATCTATCCATCCATCTGAGGATGATAAGATGAACTGAATGACAAGTTTGTTCCTAGCTTTTTCCATAAGGTTCTCCATAAATGTCCCACGAACTTGGTGTCTCGATCAAAAACTATGCTCCTTGGTAAGTTGTGAAGTCGAATGACCTCTTTGAAAAATAGATTCGCAATGTGAGTTGCGTCACTGGTTTTATGACATGGTATGAAATGTGTCATCTTAGAAAATCTATCCACCACCACAAATATCGAGTCAAAGCCTCTTTATGTTCTCAACAACCCCAATATGAAGTCCATGCTGACTACATCCCACAGCCTGTCAGGTATGGGTAACAGTTGATAAAAGCCTACATTTTGCCTCTTTCCTTTTGAATGCTGACAAATTCTGCATCTGTCCACGAATATTTTGACATCTACTCTCATTCTTAGCCAAAAATATGATTCATTTATCTTTGAGAATGTCTTGTCATGACCGAAATGTCCGACCAATCCTCCATTGTGTTTCTCCTTCAACAGATTCTCCCTCATGGAGCATTTTGGATTACAAAGTCCATTACCCTTAAATAGTAATCCTTCCTGGATCATGTAATCTGTCCATGGACTTCTGTCCCTAAGAATTGGATTCTCAACTGCTTCATACACCTCCTTAAAATCTAGATCATCTCTGTACATGTCCTTGAGATCATCAAAACCCAAAGTTTTGACTTTGAACTCCTGCAACAACAAACATTTCCTTCTCAAAGCATCAACAACCTTGTTAGCAGTTCCAGAAATATGCTTGGTTACAAAAGTAAAGTTCTGCATGTATTCAACCCATTTAACATGTCTTTGATTCAACTTCTCCCGTTGAGTCAATCTATACACTGCTTTATCTAGAAAACTAGCTCCAGGTATGAGATCAATGTGATGACTTACACTTCTGATCGGTGGCAACGAATGAGGTAGTTCGTCCACTACTATGTCAGCAAACTCTTCCAATAGTTTCTCAACCTGTTCCGGTAAATCATCTACCCTCGTACTAGTTAAAACAATTTTATGCTTCCTGGCCATAATGAATTGCAGTTCCTCCTTCTTCTTAACCTCTGTAAGAAGTTCCTTCCCACTCATGAGAAGTATAGTGTTTCTTACTTCAAGTTTCACCTCTTTATCCTTAATTGGAAACAACATGTGATTTCTCCCATTCTTCTCTAGGGTGTATGTGTTCTTCCTCCCATAATGAATCACATTTCTGTCATATTTCCGCGGTCTACCCAGCAATAGATGAAAAACATCCATGGGAATAACATCACATAGTATTTCATATTTATACCCTCCTATTTTAAATTCAACTAAACATTGTTTAGTGACATTTACCTGATGTCCTTTTTGTAGCCATGAAACTCTGTATGGACTTGGATGTTCAATAGTCTCCAACTCCAGCTTTTCTACGATCTCTGTAGAAATGAGATTATCTGTGCTACCACTGTCCACAATGACCTTGCATACCCTGTCTTTGGTTTTGCAAGTGGTCTGAAAAAGACTGTTCCTTTGGACCGAAATCTCCACCTCCTTCTCTGGCGTAAGAGAAATTTTTGCATCATCAACGATCTTTCACCTTCAGCATCCTCTGCCTCAACATTCCCCCTTTGTGCTTCGGTGATGTGAGTTTCACCACCTTCTTTCTTCTTACCTAGACATTCATAAGATTTATGTCTGACCTTTCCACATGTGAAGGATTTCACCACTCCACCTCTTCCTCTTCCTCTACCTCTGGTACGAGGAAAAATGTTTCCATCAGCATATTGACCTCTCTGTTCAGTATGCTGCCCTCTCTGTGAACTTCCACCTCTTTGAGGTTGAGTCTGAGGTTTCTTCCACTCTTCCTTGGGTTTCTGATTTCTATCTTGGGTAACTGATTTTCCTCTGGGATGACTTCTGCCTCGGCCTCTTTGACCTTATTTTTGGCTCAACTTCTCTTCTTCTTTTAGATCCATATGATAAGCATCTTCCACCATTCGGATGGTCATCATGCTCATCTCATCCTGAATGTCGTATCTCAGACCATTCATGTACCTAGAAAATTTTTCACCATCTCTTTCCCTATGACCTACCTAGATGTTCAACCTGTAGAATTCCTCAGTGTACTCCTTTACTGTCATCAGCTTCTGTCTCAAATTCTACATTCTCCAAAACAGAGTAATTTGGTAATCCCTGGGAATGAATTTCGCCTTCATCTTCATGATCATCCTATCCCAACTCTTGATTTTCTGCTTGCCTTGCAGCGTCTGTTAGCTTGTAGCTCATCCCACCACAATGTTGCATGTCCTTTCAGTCTTGTGACAACATATTTGACCATTTTTCCCTCCTCGACATCTTCATAGTCAAAATATGTGTCTAGAGCTCTAATCCAGTCTAGAAGCTCTTCAGCATCCAGGTTTCCCTTGTATACTGGAATGTCCATTTTTGCCTTAGCACCCATTCTTGCAACAGCCCTAATCAAGCGTTCATTTACTGCATCTTCCGTTGTCACTTATTCTCTTGCATGTCTAGCTTCATCTTCACTTTCAGAATCACTGACATCCCCAACACCAGCTGTGTGCCTCTGTGTTGTCTCCATGTTCTCAAGTCTGGCACGTATGTCATGCATCTCTCTTTCCATGGATGGATTTGGCACCTTCCTACCCCTTCCTCTTGGCATTTCCCTATCCTTTGGTGGATTGGGCGTTTTCTTGTCCCTTATTCTTGGTGGCATGGATGAGATTCCTTTCTTGCTTTCCCTGTCTGAAGTATACAAAGAGAGTAAAGATATGATACCAAAACTAACACAGACCTCTCAGCCCTCGAGACTGATATCTGCTCACAGGATCGTTCTCTATCCCCTTGAGACGGATTGGCTCTTTCAATTCCTCATGGGAATCTCAATTTTATCAATCCACAGGTCCTTTTCACAACTCACAATCTCAAGAGTTTGCGAGTTGTGACTCCCAACTCTTCCTTCTCAAATACGCAATACCCGAGATTGTGAAATGGTTACGACTCCTTCTCTATCAACACCTTCTATGTCTGACCATCGGCTAGGATTAAATGCCATCACCTCTTGCGACTCACCACTTCACGAGTTTCACCTTCGAGCTCACATACACTTGTCTCTTGAATCCCTGAGACGCAAAAAGCCAGCGGAGTGTTGACTCCTCCCAATATGTGACGTGTGTCTACTAGTCTAATTCCCAGGCACGCTGTGTGGTTATACCACGTGTCCCCTCCGTGCCTCAGCTCTCGACACTTCGCGACTTCTGATGTCAAAAACAACTCCTTTCAACCTTCGAACCCCCTAATGCATGAACTACGATGGGGTTCCTGATCCAACGGTTATCCTCCCATTCTCTGGATCCAACGATTATCCACGCTCCTCGCGATTTCGCCACTCGCGACTTGGAGCACCCAATTTTTTGGCTCTCACCTGACGAACCTCTAAGTTCGCAATATCCTTTGATCTCTGCCACCTGTCCTCCTCTGATGGAAAACTATGATTCTCTCATGACTTTGGGACTTTCGGGACAAAATTCTCGACTTCTTATCCTCTGATATGCCGAAATGGCGAAATTCCAACACGTCATCAACATGGGTCCCACGATGGAACTTCCCACCTTTTTGAGTTTCAGACTTCATGACTTCGCGAATCTGGATGTTGATCTTTCGGCTCTTCAACTTACGAAACCCCAAAATGGTCAACAAAGGTTTGACCTCCGTTTTGGCAAGCATGCCACCTGTCCACTCTCAGATGGATGGTCTTGATCCTCTTCACGACTTTGCCACTTGCAAAGTTGAAGGACTTCCTCCTCTAAACCCTGATGTCCAAATCCCCAATAGAGAGGATCTCGTGACATGTGTCCTTCCAATCAAACGGCTCAGATTCTCTCACTATTTCGGCACTTCGCACATCGCGACCTCGCGAGTCTTGATGTAAAGGTTTCAACCCTTCAACTCACGAAACCCCGAAATGAGATTTACATGGGTGAACCAACGACCCCTATTGGTTCAGATCCTACAGTCCAATTATCCCAAAATTACAATTAGAAAAACACCCACCATAACCTTCTTTCTCCTCTATGAGATTTGACGGTTCTCAAAACTTCGCAAATTCTCCACAGAGAATTCCGACCGTCAGATTCCTCCTTGACGATTTCTGTGAAATGAACATGGTATCTCCTTTCAGAACTTGTCATTCACCAAAATAATGTCACTGCACCTTATTCGAATACTTCAACGCACTAAACCTCCTAAGATTTTCTTCGATAGCTTCGAAGATCCTATCCCTCCTGAGCTTGATTGAAAAATCCTCAAGTCCTTTGGGGAGATTTCCTGTGTGAACTCCTTGCGGAAATTCTTCAAATACTTCCAATTATTTGAACCTCTTCAACTCTACGCACTCCATGTGAAAACAATATTTTCAATAGTTTCACTCTGGTTGCAAACACTGAGACTTTACTCGGCCTGGGCACTCCTTGCACGGATCTTATGCTTAACTTGCACTTCTACAAGAAAGAGAACAATGTTATCCCTCCTGAGATTGCAGAGATGAACTCTGACTTCTATCAACGCACACCTTGCGGATAATTTTACTGCACTCCTTGCAGGAAAACTCTTCCTCAGACAGAGAAACAATTGAAACTCATTCTTTACCCTCCCTCTCTTCATATTTCGGACATTTAAAATGAAATCATACATTCATGCATCAAATTAAATGCATAACAGAGAGTAAACAAGCATATATAAATTAGCATGTACAACACATAAAGCAATTGAACACTATGAGTCTGAACTAAAGATCTTTGTATTAATCCAGAACTTCTGTACATGGGTTTTTACTCTACACAGCTCTATGCTTCTACTCTCCTATGCTCTCTTGATTGATTATGCCGCTTCTAATGCAATGATACAAGTGAGGGTGTCTATATCATTTTTCCCTCCGGCTCCTAAAACTATCTAATCTAAGAATTCAAAGCTACCTACTTACATTTACTAGTATAAATGCCTCTTGGTCCTTCAGACGAGAGTGGGACGCTCAAGGTCTAATTACAATCAAGAAGTATGCCCTTCCTTAATTATCTCATTTAAGTTTGGTGCATCCAACTTCAAAACGTTTCAAACAATTTATCATGTGCGAAAATGCATTGGTGCTTGCCCCACACTCGCTTGACGTTGACGATGCTCCTGCATCAATTTTATTCTTGGGTAATATCTAATGATGGGCCCTCTTGATGTTGCAAGGGGTACCCATCAATTATCCGACATCCCAGAACATCCAGGTGCAGATTACAATGATGTAAGGAGATACCTCGACACTATTCTCATCTATTATGAGATTACTTCTATTTGTATTTGTAACGTTCATTCGATTAAATAACTTGTGGAGATTTCTAACTTATTTTATTATTCGTTTTATAGCTGATGAGACAACGGTTACCATGGAGCTCTCTAATACCCATGTACATAAAGGTATTCGGGTTTAAATACTTTTGTAGGTTTAAATATGATATCAATGAATGTGATTATTCATCTCCTACCTTCTGTTGAATTAGTCAACCGATTATCTTTTTGAATGTAATTATTCTTAAAATTTGGTAGGCTTCATAATAATTTCTATGCATGTTATGATGTTGTAATACTTTGTTTATTGATTTCTTTTTCATTGATATATAGTTTATAAATGAGCTCTTCTCAGATGGATTCTATACTATATGTAACAATTTTACTTTGAATAAATATAGATAGGTTATGTCATTAAATTTTATAATGATTTTTCTTTGGATTATACAATGTACTATGTAACAATATTCCCTTTGAATATATGTATAAAGTATCGCATGAAACTCTATTTGAATTTGTAATAATTCCTTTTCCTATATATATATATATATATTCAATTCTTGGTTAATCATTATAAATTCCTATTTTGTATTGTTCCTTTCCAGTTGTATATTGTATTTCGATGAATCGTGTATCTTCCATATGGTTTTCTCATCTGGAACAGTCCCTACATTATTATCTAGGTTTTTACCTATGAGTACTATTAATATTTCAGTAATAATATGATTTTGTTTGTAAATCCAACTAACTATTAAATTTCCTTTCACATTTTCCTATACGAAACATATAATATGCATATATATCTCATATAACAATTATTAAATTCTAATAATGTTCCACTTATTTATGCGAGAGAATTTAGCCAGAGAAATGTACAATAACACAATAAACATTTAAATAACCATATTCATCATAAGAAATAAAACTTGGAACTTTGGGGAAACCACACGTTGAAGACCTTGTTCCTCCAAACCTTAGACTAGAATCTTTCTCATCCCCAAGTTGAGTTCATAATCCAAGGTGATGCTTAGGTGGCCTCTTGCAGAATTTTGAGCTGCAACTACTGTGAGTAAATCTAGAATGTGTCTTTTTTAAGTTGAGTTAAATCCATAGCTTGTCTCAGTCTATTTCCACTTGCACAACCACTTTGGATTCTTAACTCCCTCTTTAACAATTTATTCAATGTGTTCCCCTTTTTCCACATGTGTTTATTTTCATAAAAATAATAAGGTTTTACAATTCAATTTTGGTCAATTAGACAAATTGTATTTTCAGAAAAATAATAGAAAAAATAATTAAAAATCCAAGTTGTGGGGTATCACATACACCCCCCCTTAAAATTTATCACCATCCTCTGTGATAATTTTTTTTCATCAATAACATTCT
Organism: Picea engelmannii; assembly: GCA_009831015.1. Classification (NCBI taxonomy): domain Eukaryota; kingdom Viridiplantae; phylum Streptophyta; class Pinopsida; order Pinales; family Pinaceae; genus Picea; species Picea engelmannii. The sequence goes on from ML791163.1 coordinate 434,345, forward strand.
GAAGCAGAAATGGATATGCTTCTTGCATATTACGTTCCATTTCCAAAGTAGCCTCTTGTGGACTAACGTGCTTCCATTGGAACTTTACCTATCCTATGGTTAAATTCTGGAGTGTAAGTTCCCTCTTGTTGGGAATACGATTCATATATACTAGGAACTCACCTACAGGTTCCACCTGTATCATTTTCCAATCAATAACGTGAGCATGGTCATGTACATACTTTTTCAATAATGAAACATGAAACACATCATTTACTTTTACTATGGATTGAAGTGAAGTTCATAAGATATAGTTCTTATTCAAGTAAGTATCGCGAATGGGCCACAATAACTAAGTGCTAACTTAGTATATATTTCCAGCCATAAATCAATATTTTTACATTTAACTCTAATATACACATGATCTCCAACATCGAACTCTCTTGAGTCTTTTTTGCATCAGTAGAGTCATGTATATATTTTTTCAATAATGGAACGTGAAATACATCATGTACTTTTATTGTGGCTGGAAGTGAAAGTTGATAGGCTATAGGTCCTATCCAAGCAAGTATCTCAAATGGTCCACAATACCTAAGTTGTAACTTAGTATACATTTCCATCCGTAAATAAATCTTTTTACGTTTAACTCTCATATACACATGATCTCCAACATTGAACTCTCTTGGAGTCCTTTTTGCATCAACATAACTTTTTTTCCCATCTTGAGCTACTTTCAAGTTCTGCTGTACCTATTTCACTATTAGTTCTATGTATTTTTTTAATGTACCCCACATTTCACTAAAATTAAAAAAAATTGATCAGAAAATTAAAAACTATAAATCTCCAAAAAATGTTTGTGACACATGAAAATAATCCCTTATAAATCTAAGTCATTGTCTATGTGCATAAAAATTTTAATCTGTTGGACTAACCATCCTAAAATTTGTAGGATTTTTAATGTCAAACAAAATATTACTATTACTATCCATTAAATTAACTCATAGAATTTTCATTAGATTGACTCATAATCTAATTTAGCCTCCTACTGTACTTAAAGTCAAACATCTGATCACATTGTTAAATTGGTAACTAGGACTATTTGTGTCCATAACATAAAGTCCATTGCATAACATATTAAGGTTACATCATAACCATTCTACCCATACTATTGAATATCATAAACTGTGATATAAATATGTTATAATTACTATGTTAAAAATTAATATAAGAAACTATAACAACAACGTTATGACCTTTGCGGACTAGGAGAGATAACTATTATAGTCTAGAGTGCACGCACTAAGTTGAATAACCTATCCATACCAAATAATTTCCAGATTAAAGGATTCCATGATTAAAATCATTCCCATATTATAAGGATCTATGTTTAATGTTGCATACAATATACATACTACACTTGAAGTTAAAACCCAATGCCCATTTTAACACTATCTAGCTGACACTTGGTTAAATCTATCCAATCTGTCATTTAAGTGGTTTGATAAGAGATCAGGTGAATTCCAGGTGAGGTCTCAACCTAGGCCATTATAAAATGTGTCATTTACATTAGGGTAGGTCCATTAAAGGGAAACTAACCTACCCGGTACTCTCTAGGATTGACACTAGAGAGGACCACCGACTGTAGGCTTGACACTTCAGACAAATTAACATGATAAGGTGTGGAGTGGCATACCAATTTATCTTCCCACTACCAAGGGGCTCAAGGTGTCATTATGCCCCCCATAATTTTCCCTTGAGTCTCCATTTATCTTTTCCATTTCCTTGGTTACCCTCCACGACCATTGAAAGCATTCGAATCTAGTGATAGTATTCGACGCTAGGGAGAGTGGTAACAAAGGTTCTATGGAAAGTCTCTCCATAGGTATGATAAGTAAATTCTTATATTATGCAGGAGAATCCTTTCCACCTTATCAAGCACCAACTATTTAGCACATCAACATGCATTTGAGAAGGGGGAGAGGCACTAGACCTCTCATTTTCCCCTTGAATTTAAAAATTCAATGTAATTTAAAGAATTTAAATGTTGTAAGGCTTGATCAGAGCCGAGACATGCCTTTGTATTGGTTGTAGATAGAGTCTCCTTTAATGGATGGTGGTAGGTTGATCTAGATCTAATTTGAACTAAATTTCCATTTATTGTAATAAGCCTCAATAGATAGGCATTTTGATGGTGATTAGACACCACTAGTGTAGTTTGGAGGAAAGGCTCGATGAGCCCTCTTGTATAAAGCATTGTATTATATGCCTAGAGAGGGTTCTGATAGTAGTGGTTGTTCGGGAAAAAATGTGATTGTAAATCATTCTAAGCCAAGGAGAGGAGAGAAGAGCCTAGACTCTATTATAGTCTAATCTTGCACATATTGTAATTGACATTCATATTAATACAACGAGAGTATTTTTTCTGCATAATATTCTGTGTGTGTTTTGTGTATGTTTATGAATTTTTTCAATGTGTATTTAAATGTTGTATATGTATGAATAGGTTTTTTCTACAGGTATAAGATATAATTATCTATCTAGGAGTTTGTCGGGTTATTTTGGGTTCTTTTAGGATAATTTCAAGGAGTTCACGACATAGTATGGAGAACTCTGTGAGTCAGTAGAAGGAGTGCACATCTGAATTATGCTTCAAGTTCACAGGAGAACGTGATAGGTGGTTACACCGGAATAGTTTACAGACTCAGGAGGAGCCTTAGGGTTACTGAACACCCTAGAGGAGATTTTTCATAGGACTAAGTGTAGCCAGAGTTACTAAAGACTATGTAAGATCTACCAGGTGGGCATTGAGCATGTGCAAGTGTTCTGAAGAAAATTATGTTTTGAGTTCGGAGAGAAGAGTCTCAAGGAGAAGTACTTCAAGGTTACTGAACACTATAAAGGAAAATCTCAATAAGGAGTGCTTTGAGCAAGTGCAAAGAGTGCACGAAACTATCATGTTCTAAAGTGTTGGAGGAATTCAAGGAGAACTGGAGTTGTTGAATACTATGGAAATCTCTACAAGGAGTGCATAGAGTGATTGTAAGTGTGTGTAAAGAGATATTCGACTTCTTATACTATAGGGAAGATCTCTACAAGTGTGCATTGAGAGAATGCAAGGAGTGTGTTATTGAACATAAAAAAGATAAGGATTCACGAGAAATACCCATGCAAGGAGTGCACCAGTACAACACTTAGAAAAAGTGTTTAAAGATGTCATCTGAAGGCTCAGTCGAGAGCAAGGAGTGTGCAAAGGTGAACTTTCTTCAAGTTCAATATCTCTGGAGAGACAATGCATAATTGATGCGGTGTGAAATCACCTCAAGTTCTAGAAGATCAAAAGAGATAGTGCGAGCTCTCAACAAGAGAGGGAACCTACTTCAAGTTTTGGAAGATCGGGAGGGATATAGTTCCCAAAAATGAAGGAGAGACCCAACATAGTTGGGCTCGCAGGAGGATCAAAGGCCACAACCTTTGACCATTAAAAATTCTTCCAATTTGGGAGAAATCAAAATCTCAAGAGGAGGGGTGACAACACCTTTTGGATCAGGTGCAAGGATCATGTATAGACCGTTAGATTATAATAAATAACAGGCATAGAGCACGCAGAGAGGAGAAACATATCCTAGCCAACGGATCTAATCATGAAGGTCTGACATCCATCAGATTCAAGTAAGTGCACGGGCCCGAATCCCTTTATGTGCACAAGAGTGAGGACTTTCCAAAGCCCCGAAGTGGATCGGAACTATACATCATCCATAGGGATACGTGGTGGAATATCTAGAAGTCCAGGGTAAAGGAACTTTGAGATATTCCAGGTGAGCAGTGACCAAATCTGTCGAAGCTCCGAAGCCTAGAGCTCATCCTAGCATCAATGATGGGAGTGGTACATGTCAACATATATGAAACTCCGGAGAAATAACACTCTGATAGTTTTCAATTGAGGTTATTATAAATCTCCCAAATCCCTGAAGTAGAAAAGGAGATCTTGGACATTTATCATCAGGAGACACATGGCATCAGATCGTGTCACCCGAAAAGAAGCATTCCGGGAGAAAGAGGGTGCATAAGGTGGACAAAATCATGAAGAGTCTGGAGCCAAAGAAGAACTGATTCATCTAAGACAAAGGGACAGGCATCATTAGATCCTACACTCTGGAGCATAAGTACTTCAAATAAGTTATAGTGTGAAAGAGTGAGGACTCTCGAATGCCAGAGTCCCAATGTCATCTTAGTCATCCATTGGAAAATGACATGTGGCGAAAGGTCTGCCACTTCAAAGAAAAGTCACTTCGAAAGAAAAGTGAGTTGGGTGTAGTGAGAAATCCCAAAGGCCAGAGCATCACAGTCTATCCAAGCCATCCATCGGAATTAGATGAGTGTTAGTAGAATGCATACTTCAGAGCTTCGTCACTACAGAGGATTCACTTGGTGGTTGTTTGGAATTTCCTGAACTGTCAGAGAAAATCACTTATGTGTATTCACTTCTAAGAATATAGGTTGGAGATAGAGAAGTCCATGTGAAGTAAAGAAGGCCAAAAATCCAAGGGAGGCTGAAGTATTTAATGATGTGTTCTAAGGTATGGTATTTATAGGTCATCTTACCATTTTCAATATAACATTGTTTCTAGATTTATTCAGATAGAGAAATTTGGAGGTTGTTGAGAAGACATATCAAGGTACCTATGTTAGAAATTTTAGCTTCTTGTTCATTGTACTTTTAGAGATACACACTGTGGAAGATAGGGATTTTGACTAGTCCTGAAACTAGTTTTAAACATCTATTCCAGGTAAAAACGTCATAACTTCTTCATAGAGAATCATAATGATGTGAGATAAATTTCAATGGAAATATTATAGGTCATAGTTTTTTTTGTGCAATTTTTATAATAATATATCAAATATTGAGCACGTGGAATGTTGCACAATTTCTCTCTCCATAATAGGTCAGAATTCAACAAGGTATGTCATTTTATCTATAACTCATTTTAAAGAATGATTTAAGGAGTAAAACTTGGAGGAATTTTAGAATCCATACTAAATAAGTTTGTGTAAAAGTTTCATACCTTTATTCATTACAGGTACAAAACTATTCTTGTTGAAATTTAAATTTTCTAACTAATCCAAAACTAGTCTCGTGAGAGTGAGGTAAAGGTTGAAAGTGATAGGTTGTGGTTATGGGTTGACATTGAAAATGACGGTATATCATTCTAGTGATGGGGACAATCACATGTTTATGTGGTAGTGACACATTATTCTACATTTATATTTCATGGGGGTTGGACGGGGTAAGGAAAGTGGGTTGTAGCCTCCTTCCAGTTAGAGATGGATAAATTAGGGAGTTTGAACTTCCTTCAGGTTGGAGCCTAAGAATTAGTGAGTTGGAGACTCCTTCCAGTTCGAGATGGAAAATTGGGAAGTTCGTGCTTCCTATAAATTTATTTATTTTGACATATAAAAAAACAAATCCGTGGTTTTCTCCCGCATTGGGTTTCCATGCAAATCTTGGTGTATATGTGATTATTTTATTATGCACTGATGATATACTAAACATAGATGATAAAATTTTGAATGGAAACTGATTAAGTTAATGTTTATATGCTATGATTATTGAAGGTTTTATAGTTTCATTAAAATTACGTATTTTACTAATATTGATTCAACCCCCCTCTCAGTATTCCAACAATTGGCATCCGATTCAGTCCTTCAAGAAGAAATTTAACCACTGGAAGGAAGATCATGGAAAGAATTGATATGTATATGGAAATACCACAAGTTAATGGTCAAAATGGTCTAAAATATGAAATATGGAGCAACATAATGAAAGAAGTTTTGTAGGCACAAGGATGTGATATTTGGTGATTAGTTGTGACAAGGTACATAGCTACAAATAAGTTGTTGAATACTACAACCAAGAAAGAATTGAAAAGGAACAACAAGATACAGATGGATATTATCATGGAGGGCCTACTTGATTTAGTAAAAACCAAAGTGGGATAATATGCATCAACCAAAGATATTTGGGACAACCTATACGATATTTACGCAAGGAAAGGAACAAAATAATATGATGCATGTGACAACTCACATGATGAAGAAGTCTACAAAGATGAGTATTTTTTCTTTAATTGTGAAGAAGCAATACATATTGAAATTGAATTCCTTTTATTGAGTATTGGTAGTAATGAGATAAAAAATAACAATGAAATAGAAGACAATCTTGAGATTGAAAATGAAAAGAATCATGAAGTAGAATCTAGTCGACAAGAAATAAAAATTGAAGAATAAATCATCTCCTTGAAGATCCAACTTGAATAGGAAAAGGGAATTGAAGAATTCATGAAGAATCGGATGATGAAGAAAGAAGTATATGTTGAGAAGATTGAGGTAGAAGTGATCATGTTGAGAAAAAAAGTTGTCAAGCTGAGTGAAAAAATTGAAGAAGCATCCACATCATCATAAAAGAAAGTTGAAGAGAAATGTCATAGGTTGCTGGAAAGAAAGAATCAAGAAAAGGTTAAGAGTTACGCATAAGTGCTAAAAGGAAAGAATCATGGTTAGCAATAATCCAAGAGGAAGGTTACATTTTCTAGAAGACCATATAAATTCATAGAAAAAAGAAGATTCATCTATGATCGTGATCAGCCAAGGCATGAATTCAAAAGGACTATATCAAAGAGAGGATCATCTACTCCCGGGTATCAAAGTCTATTTTATCTTTGATGTTTTTATTGTACTAAATTTGGACATAAAGTTGTAGACTGCAGAGCATATGTTAAGAACCAAACATCAATATAGCATAGAAATACCTCAAGGAAAAGCACTCAACGCCTTGAAAAAGAGATAATTTCAGATAATAAGCCTCTTCGAGGGGGAAACCTCCTTTTACCCCACTTAAATGTTCAAGTACAAGATGATTCAAAATGAAAATGTCTCCTTGGTATATATAGGAGACT